>JABAJS010007700.1:0-36954 GCA_018221635.1 Tephrocybe sp. 10521TJB
CGCGGGCTACCTTAGAAGGTTTAGATGCAGAAGATATTGTCAACACGGCCATGGTCGAATCTCGTCGTTGTCGTCGTCGTTGAAAGATATTGGCGGCGACGCGACTTTATTTGGCCGTGTAATCTTCAGAGGTTACCGCACCTGGGGCTGCCAGTCTTCGGAGCAGCCTGGACTTGACATGTGCAGGAGTAAACTGTCGTTATGAATAGGTCTATGTTTAAGTAGCGGACGGAATTGCAATGTAAGCCAGAGACACTAGTGCGCTACACTATTGTCTAAGTAAGTCGCTATGAGTCCCGGGTTCAACGGGTTTGTGCGGCAAGAATGAAGTCAACGAGTACTACTATGAACTCGTTAGGTTTCTGTGCGTGGACTGGGTGGGATGCCGTCAGGACTACAGTCTAACAATATTAACGACAAACACACCCCAGTGCCCGGTGTCAAGAACTTCCATCTTCATGCGAGGGAAAAAGGCCTTGAAGGTGGTGATATCTTCGTCTCTAATATAGCTGGAAAAGGAGGCCGCCGCCACCATGGCATCAGTCGACCAAACTCATGACAGGATCATATCCAACTCACTCGCTCCTGGCTCCCTTCACAACAAGTGTTCGTCCTTGCCACTGATGGCTGCATGGTTGGGAGTCGAAGGGAAAATCAGCAATATCATTTAACGAGTTCTTGAGGATATCGACTGGGATCCGAAAGGTGACAGGCTTCTTCTCGGCCCGCCTAGACACGTTCAAATTCATCAAAAGGAATTGGCGAACGTTTACATCCTCCAGCGCCCATAAGAGAAAGACACAGATAGTATCAATTGAACAAACCAACCTTTTCTACCTCGTAAAGCAACATATCCGCCTCCTTCCGTTTTGTGATATTCGATGCAGCCGCGATACGTGACATGGAGTTCACGTGGGATACAAGAGACTCGTCTAACGGTGTCTTTCTGGGGGCAATATCTGACACGATGAGGTTACGCAGACTCGGGGGCGAGGGCGATAGGGCGAGGGTCATGGCTACTTTGCCACCCCTGGGCCAGGTTATTCAAAATAATCCTTCATCAAAGCGAAACAACATACATTGAGTGCCCTAGTAGCGATACATTCCGCAGTTCCTTTTTAGCTATGAAGTGCCGTACGTCCGCTGCCATTGCCAGGTAGTTCATAGGTAGAGCGTGCGGTGAACTCCCATGATTGCGGAGGTCAATTGCATATATAGGGAGTTTGAGATCGCGTAGAAATGCCTTGCAAAGTGACGAGAAGATCTGTCTCGAGCCACTGTTATGTTTCTGGTAAAAACAAAACGGTCTAGAATCGAAGACACATTGAACTTACAATAAGCCGTGTAATATCACGAGTGCTCCGTCAGTCGTGTTACCATCAGGTGGAATGTAAGATGAATATGTCAGTTCCACTGGAACTTGGTGGATATGACTAGTTAGACGACGATTCCCTGGTGTTGAAAATGAAGAGGCTCCATTGTTCCGACATAAAGACAAGCTAGCAGGATGATGCCATGCGCTTCCTTGTATCAAGTTACAGAGGTGCCTTGAATGAGGAACCTGTACGCAGCCTAGAGGTCGACAATACCCTGCCAGAGATCGTCGAAGTAGCCCGAATTTGCAAGCTGACATGGGTGGCTGTGTAAAATTTGCCTCGACGTCACTGATGCGCATGATTGTTGCTTGAACAAAATTCTCTTCCTTCTTCAACGTAAAAGCCATTTTAGGAATAACCGCGGTCACTCTCACTCCAAGACGTATTGGTACAACATACAATGAGCTTAGATCCGTACACAATTTACACAAGCTCTATTGACCCGATACGATATCTCCAACGCTCTCCCAGAATCTATAGGAACTGCATCAGACAACGGCCCGGCATGGACGTTTCCGTAGGAGAATTACATGCATTTTTCTAACAAGGAGCTCGACGTTGGAACAAGTTTTATGGCTGATTCACCGGAGGTGGTTTTATTAAAAACCATCTCGGCCTGGCCATCTGCCCAAGGTTTCCATAGCGGAGATGCGGTGGACCCCATCTTGACGTTGGGATCGAGAGATATCACGAAGTCCAAGAAAGATCGGTAAAAGCCTTATCGAAATTCTTTAGATCCTTGATATATCCCGAAGTTGAGTTCATTGCAAGATCGAGGAAAGATTGGAAAGCAGTCTCATCGGAATTGATGTCAACCTCAGGCGTAACTTCAATTATATTACAGAATAGTATTCCGAGGGAGTTGTAGCGTATGCTAAAAGGAGAGCGCACGTAAGCCTGCATTTAAAATACCCCCTGCCTTGACTTTATCTCCAGCCAAGAAATCAAAGATTCCGAGTCGGTATTGAATGACTACAGACACAATGCCATTGTTCACGAGTCTACTGATGAGGTCTCCCCCATTTTATTGCGCAGCCTAGCCTAGCCCAGCCCATAGCAGCCGCTGTGCATGAAAGTGTCAACGCTGTACGAAAATTCAACGATGCTCACCCGTGTATCCAAACTACCACAGGCTTTGCTTTTTTATCTAAACTCGGAAGTTCGGGAGTGTAGATGCTGATGGATTTGATTAGGAATCTGGCTGTACTCTGATAGAGTAAATGTTCACTTCAGGAAAAGACAATCCTCGAGAGTTCCAACAATATCTATCAAAGTCTTATAAGACTGGTTTGTGGAACCAGGGCTTTCCCATTCATGCTTGAGGCTCGACATTGGCTCGAAAAACGCCAGCTACAGGATCTGGTGTTTTTGGAAGTTGCCAACGGAGGGTCCTGCGATGGACTTCAACCTCCCTGGCTCTTCACAAATCATCGACTCTTACCTGTCGGCGGAGCAGCGTAACGAGTCCCTAAGAAGTGAGTGATACCACTCGCCACATCCAAAAAAAACCTTCGTAGGACGCATAACCGAGGTCTACAACTTGAGTAGCAGAAACTGGTGATGGCTACAAACTTCAAACTTGACGACCATCTGCGATTTCGGCAGTAAAAGACAGTCCCGCATCAATTAATTCATGTTTAAAGTTACGTTCTTCTCATGCACATAACCCAACCAAGATCGGCTGAGTCACTGCGGCAAAAGAGGGCCGACTAACAAACACCATGCTTCTAAGTAAAAGAACGATAAGAATTTATTGGCCTGATATATGTCCAACGCTCTCCCAGAAGCTGTAGCATGTATCAGACAAGAGCTCAAATATGATATGTCTTTTCTGGAAACACTGACCTACACCTCTCTAATAACGAACTAGAGGTCGGGACAAGCTCTACAACAGGTTCACCGGAACCGGTCTTGTTAAAAAGCATCTCGACCTGACCGTCTGCCCAGGGTTTCCATGGCGGAGATATCGTGGATTCCAACTTGATATTGGGATCAAGAGATATCACGAAGTCCAGGAAGGATCGTGAAAATGCCTTGTCGAAGTCCTTTACATTTTTGTTATGAGTAGAGGTGGAATTCATTGCAAGGTCAAGGAAAGTTTGGTAACCAGTCGCATCTAAGTCGATGTCAACCTCAGGCGCGACATCGAGGGCTTTAGGACCAAATAATGAGCTCCTGAAGGCAATCAAAGGTCAGCATCGTGGGAAGTAGAAAGTGGAGGGAGTGACGTACGTTGGGAAGAAGTGATGAAGATCGTCTCCATGCAGAGCCGGTAAAAGACCAAACTCTCCCTTGAGACTCTACTAAGCCGGAAATTTGTAACAGGAAAGGTAACACATACCTTGAAAGACTTGTCCTTGAAAGCACGCAATAATGGGTACGTCGGGCAGATGAAAAGCGCTAGTGAGTTGAATGATCAGACGAGAGACCAGCCAAATTGCTGAGAGTAACCTACTGTCGCTCGTGATGCTGTTGACCTGGTCTATGGGGGAGCCCAGGTTCTCGTATAAAGCGGCTGCCCTCGCAATTTCTTCCTCACCAAGTGTCGGAAACAGTTCATGAACAAATTCGGGAACTTTGACGGTCGATGCCGTATCTTGGTCTACAAATATGTTGCCCTCGAAAGTGTTTGTGACCGAGAGTAATACTTCCTATAAAGAAGGTCAGTCACAGGCGCCAATGACACAGGAACCGATACGCACGCCGTTTATCTTACCCTCACCAAGAGCCTGAGATGGTCGCTGAGTAATAAAAGTTCCATCTACGACGGGCACAAAGACAAAAGTACGGAAGAGTGCCCTCGCGGTAATAACATGGTTCGCGACATCCAATGCTATAAAATCAACCTCGCGGAGGCAAGCGAGCGTGTCTTGGGCTGACGTGCAACTATAACATTATGAGAAATTAGATGAGACGCAAAGGAATTGAGACTGTACTTGGTGTGCGAAACTACTTCGTTATAAAGAGTCTATAAAATGCATTTACAATCATTATACAGGAAAATCGAGCAACCATTGGACTGACCTGGGGAATGTCGTGGTTGTAGAGATATTGCGAGGGTAGGTATGTTGAACTTGTTAAGGCTGCTCGGAAAAGCGGAGGCGATGTCTTCCCATCGTTAGCGATTACATGTTGAAGCACTGAACCAGCGCCTGAAAAATAGAGATCCTATGAGTCGGGTAGACCAGCGTGAAAGATTGTATTACCAGCTGACTCTCCCCATATCGTAACCTGGGTAGGATCACCACCAAACTTGCCAATCTAGAAAGAATTCTGTTTAGCTTGCGATGACGCGGGACTGCACCGAGTCTGCGCTTACATGTTCCTGAACCCATTGCAAAGCGAACTCTTGATCACCTAGATTTCAGAATAGTCTTCTGAGTGAGTTTTCGTGAAGGCCGCGAGGAAGACGCACGTAAGCCTGCATTCAAGACACCCCCTGCCTCGACTTCATCTCCGGCCAAGAAGCCATACACTCCGAGTCGGTATTGAATGACTACAGATACAACGCCATTGTTCGCTCCACTGACGAGATCTTCCCCATTGTATTGCGCAGCGCTGCCCATTCCATAGCCGCCACTGCATCATCAGTATCAGCACTGTACCTAGAAGGAGACTTCAACGACGCTGACCCGTGTATCCAAACTACCACAGGCTTTGCTTTCGTATCTACAGTCGGAAGTTCTGGCGTATAAACACTGATAGATTTGATTAGAAATCGAAAAATAATAATCTGAGACAGAAAATACTTACTTCAGGAAAAGACAGTCCTCAGGAGTTCCAACAATATCTGTCAGAGCCTCATAAGAGGGGTTTGTCGAACCAGAACCCCATATTGTGGCTGGGCATTGCGGAGGCCTAACTTTGGCCTCTAGTATTCCAGCGACTGGATCCGGTGTCTTTGGAAGTCGCCAGCGAAGAGGTCCTGCAAATGTACCGTGATCTTCCTGTGTTCCTGCCTCACATACTGATAGATCAACTCTTACCTGTCGGCGCAGCAGCATAACGTACTCCCAAGAAGTGAGCGATGCCAGTAGTCACATCCAAAGACCCTTCATAGGATGCATAACCTAGGTGTACCACTTGAGCAGCACTCAACAGGACAGTAACTGGCGATAAAAGGGCCACGAAAGTGGTGGTCAAGAGCATCTCGGACTCGAACTTTGGTGACGTCGAACACGTCATTTTATACATTTACGTTCTCTCAGGCCCTCAGTCGGAGTCAGGCCTCATACACATGGATGGCATCAATAATCCATAATTAGCTGAGTAACTGGCAACCGCGAATGACAGACGAACGCTGACGCCCTAAGACAGAAAAGTAATTGAAATAAGAGCTATTAGCAAGGCTATTAGTAAACACTGACGATAAGCAACCTTACGGCATTGTTTTCGTGGCCCAGGCACAACCGTGGGGTGCGTAGTGGCACCTTAGGCAACAGATTCTGTGATGCCACGGCGGCAATCCACGCCGCGTGGGTGTGGCTGTGTCCATTGCAACGCCACATTGAACCGGAGATTGAATTTTACCCAGATCCCTCGGCGTGTGCCGAGTGCCTACTTGCCAACTAGCCATTGGTCACTGGACGTCATCAGACACAAAGCCTTGCTCGAGGTTCAACACAGAAGCTACGCGGCCGACGATCTGAGAACATAACAAATTACGAAAAGATAACATCAATATGAAGATCTGGTGGGGCGGTTCAAAGAGTTTAAAGGTATGTGGGCCAGTCTCACGAAACATCGCAACTTTTCAGGAAGGTTTAGAAGACACATGATACAGAACCGGGATAGAGTAGTCCACACTACTGCTTACTGACCTGATAATTTCCCGAAACTCTCCCAGAAACTGTATTCGTGAGCCAGATGATGCATATAGTAAATCAAACGTCTGAAACTCACCTGCACCGCTGTAACAAAGAGTTGGATGTTCTGATTGGCTCAACGGCCGGTACACCAGTCACTGTTTCATTGAAAACCATCTCTGCCTGGTTGTCTGCCCAGAGTTTCCAAGGTGGAGTTATAGTAGGACTCGACTTGACGTTTGGATTAAAATTCATTGCAAAATCGAGGAAAGCATGGGAAAACGCTTTGTCAAAGTCGGTGTTGTTATAAGCCGGGAATCCGGTAGCAGTTTGACTGTGATGAGTGTCACACCTAGTGCGAAAGGATGAATAATGTGGCGTACGAGGGGAAATAATATTGGATGTCATCTCCATGGTGTGCCGGTGGAATACCGAATACCCCCTTTACATCACGTATAAGTTGAAATTCTAGCCATGATCCAACGGCTCACTTTGAATGCTTTTCCACTGAAAGCTCGCATTAGGAAATAAGTCGGGCATACGAAGATAGCTAAAAATCAAGATTGGACGACGTAAGCAACACGTGAACCGTGCTCACATTCTCCCATAATGGCTATGGCCTGGTCAATCGGGGCACCAAGGCCTGCGTAGATGGCGGCCGCCTTTGCAATCTCTTGTTCACCGAATAGCGGGAAGAGTTGGCTCACATAGTCCGGAACCTGAACGGTCGAAGCAGTGGATTGATCGACGAATATGAAGCCCTCCAGACCATTCGTGACTGAGAGCAACAGTTGCTGAAGGGGTAATGAGAATTGAGCTGTCGACAACTTGAAAATAGGGACATACTCCATTGACTTTGCGTTCTTGAAGAGCTTTTGTTGGGCGCTGTGCGATGAATGTCCCGTCTACTACTGGTACAAAAACGAATGTGCCAAAAAAGCCATTGGTAGAGATGTTGACGTTGATGGTTTGCAAAGTTGCGCTGTCCACAGTTCGTAAACAAGACAATGTATCTTCGGCCGATGTACAGCTGTACATGTGCCGTGAGAAGAGGATAAGACGCAATAAGGCGATATGATTTTACTTGGCCTGTGAAACGATTAGATTATACAAGGCCTAAGATAAACGTAGTCATTCCTGCCTCCAACTCTGAGCGAACGTTGGAACTTGCCTGTGGAATGTGGTCGTTATATAAATACTGAGACGGTAGATAAGTCGAACTCGTGATAGCTCCTCGGAAAAGCGGAGGTGATGTCTTTCCGTCATTAGCGATAACTTGTTGTAAGACTGAGCCGGCACCTATGATGTGATAATAAGCAGGAATGCGAGGGAAATCAAAGGCAAGAAACCCACCAGCAGATTCACCCCATATCGTAACATGGTTTGGGTTGCCGCCAAACTTGGCAATCTGAAGGGGAAATCAGATCTGACTGTAGGAAGAAAATCTGTAGAACTCAGCCAACATTTTTCTGTACCCATTGTAGAGCAAATTGTTGATCCCCTATGACACCCAGCAATCAGTACACTCCCGGGTCATGGGTTGTCGTGGAACGTAAACAGAAGACGAACGTAAGCCTGCATTCAGACTACCCCCAGTTTTCACTTCATTGCCAGCAAGGAAACCGTAGAGTCCTAGTCGGTATTGGATAATAACAGCCACTACACCTCCATTAGCTTCCCGGACAAGGTCTTCTCCATTAAACATTGCTGCACTTCCCACGTCGTAGCCACCGCTGCAAGTGATGTAAGTAACCTATTTCTTAAGGAAGCTACAATTCTGCCAACCCATGTATCCAAACAACCACAGGCATTGATTTCGTATGCGCGGAGGGCATTTGAGGGGTATAGACGCTAGGGAATAATAAATACAATAAAGTATGTTTGGGTAAAGGAGGCAGCGTACTTCAAGAAAAGACAGTCTTCAGGACTACTAGCAGAAGCCCTTGCTAGAACCTGCCGAAATGGGCTTGCTGAGGCGGCACCTTCGGCTCCCTGAGGGCAACCTGGAGGCTGGATATTAGCTTGAATGATACCAGCTACAGTCTCCGGTGTTCTGGGAAGTTGCCAACGAAGGGCCCCTGTACATACGTTGAAGTCTTGTCAAGAGTCCGTGCTGTACTTTCGATGATACAACTCTCACCTGTCGGGGGAGCAGCATAACGAATTCCGAGGAAAATAGTGTTGCCCGTGGCTGGATTCAACGACCCCTGGTAGGACGCATACCCAAGATCCACAACTTGACCGGCGTTTAGCACCGCAAAGAGGGACAAAAGGATTACGACGCTGGTCGAAGGCATCCTATTAGGAATTTACTAGATATATGTTCATTCCTTTATAATGTGCACAAGTCTATAGAAACAATGAAAGGAAGAATTCATGTTCGAAAGCTTCGACGAGTCACGATTGGACCCAGGACGGGCCGACAAAGTCGACTGAGTCGGAGACTGTGTGAGCCATTTGTCATATATTGTCCAGCTAAAAGACTCCAGAAGGTCACAGATGGGAAGAGATGCGAGGACAGATGTGGGATTTGGGGTCACGGCATGTTAATAGCATTACGTCTTGATCTGAGATCATGGGTGGATAGAAGTCAGTGTATGGTCGAAGCACATGGAAACACCTGAGAAGTCCGATCAGAAGAAGATGCATATGTTCAAGAAGGGGAATTCTATCTCGAGCCTCGGATGAAGTGAGGTAGTCGTGTCAGTGACAAGGCGATATGGTGGCTGTGTAATTTGAATAACGTTATCAATATTAATGTTCTACGTCCATGGTTCAAGTATACAAGAACGTCTATGGTGTGGACCCAATTTTTGAAGAGGATTTATGAAGTTAAATAGGTTTCAAGACGCAAATTTTATTCAAGGTCGAAGACCTTGTGCCTCGAATGGGATATAAAACTTGGAGTATGCACTTGTCTGTCCGTAGTATGTTACTACTTACTGCCCTGACAATTCCCCAACACTCTCCCAGAAACTACATTCGCGAGCCAAGTTATGCATATGGTAAATAAAGATGCTTGAAAACTCACCTGCATCGCTGTAATAAAGAACTCGATGTTTTGATTGGTTCGACGGCTGGGACTCCAGTCGTGGTTTCATTGAATACCATCTCCACCTTACCATCTGCCCATACTTTCCAAGGTGGTGTTATAGTAGCACTCGACTTGATGTTTGGATCCAGGGTCATTGCGAAATCGAGGAAGGCATGGGAAAACGCTTTGTCAAAGTCGGTGTTGTTATACGCCGGGAATCCTGCAGCAGTTTCACTTTGCGGAGTGTTAAATTTAATACGAAAGGATGAGAGATGCGTCGTACGAGGGGAAGTAATATTGAACGTCATCTCCATGGTGAGCCGGTGGAATAGCAAATTCTCCCTTCGACACCTTATTTAGGAACAAATTCAGGCGATGAACCTATGGCTCACTTTAAATGCGTTGTTAGTGAAAGCCCGCAATAGAAAATAAGTCGGACATATGAATATCGCTAAAAATCAAGATTAAAGTGGGTAAGTGACAAGTTAACAAGCTTACATTCTCCCATAATGGCGTTGGCCTGGTCAATTGGGGCGCCAAGGCCTGCATAGATGCCGGCTGCCTTTGCTATCTCCTGTTCACCAAATAGCGGGAAGAGTTGACTAACATAGTCCGGAATCTGAATAGTCGAAGCAGTTGATTGATCGACAAAAATGAAACCCTCGAAGGAATTTGTAACCGAGAGCAATACTTGCTGAAGGAATAATCAGGCTCGAGTCATCAAAGTCAAGAGAATGAGAACTAACTCCATTCACTTTATGTTCTTGGAAAGCTTTCGTCGGGCGCTGTGTGATAAACGTCCCGTCTATCACCGGTACAGTTACAAATGTTCCAAAAAATCCACTGGCACAGATGTTGACGTTGATGGTTTGCAAAGTAGTAAAGTCCACAATTCGTAAGCAAGCCAGTGTACCCGCGGCCGATGTGCAGCTGTGACTCTGCTGTGAGAAACGGACAAGACGCAGTAAGGTGACAGCATTTTACTTGGCCTGTGCAACAATTTGATTATACAAGGTCTAAGATAAAACATAGTTATTTTTGCCCTTCCAATTCTTAATGAACACTAGGACTTGCCTGTGGAATGTGGTCGTTGTACGAGTACTGAGACGGTAAGAAGGTCGAACTCGTGATAGCTCCTCGGAAAAGTGCAGGTGATGTCTTGCCGTCGTTAGCGATAACATGTTGTAGGACTGAGCCGGCACCTACATGATACGACAATAAACAAAAGCGGGAGGGAAGATGAGAGCAATAAACCCACCAGCAGATTCACCCCATATCGTGACCTGGTTAGGGTCGCCACCAAATTTACCGATCTGATTGCGAATTCAGTATCAGGTGCCATGCTTGCACGGAAGACAACTAGACTGACATGTTTCTGAACCCATTGCAAAGCAAACTGCTGATCACCTATTTTGCCCAGTATTGGATAAGTAGTCTTGCAACGTAAACAAAAAACCCACGTAATCCTGCATTCAGAATTCCGCCAGCCTTCACTTCATTACCAGCTAAGAAGCCATAGATTCCTAGCCGATATTGGATGGCAACAACCACCACACCACCGCCGGCTTCACGTACAAGATCTTCATCACCGCTTGACGATTCAGCGCTCCCCGCTACATAGCCGCCTCTTAGAGGGCCGGGATGTAAGTCGTCGTCTTCATAAAGGGAACTAAAACTCTGCTGACCCATGTATCCAAACCACTACAGGCTTAGCCTTCGTGCCTGCGGAGGGCATTTTAGGGGTGACAACGCTATGGGAATGAGATTGAAAAGTCAAGACGTCAAACAAAACAGCGCACTTCAAGAAAAGGCAGTCTTCGGGAATCGCAGCGGAAGCCCTAGCTCCTAACGTCTCCCGAAATGGACTTGTTGGAGCGCCACCAGAGCCTGCCTGAGGGCAAGCTGGAGGTTGAGCATTGGCTTGAATAACACCAGCTACAGTATCCGGGGTTCTAGGAAGTTGCCAACGAAGAGCCCCTGATGAATATATCAAGTCAGTCCTCTATTCTTTTAGAGAAACTGTGGGCGAGCACTCAGAACTCACCCGTGGGCGGAGCTGCGTAACGAATTCCAAGAAAAAGGGTGTTCCCCGTGGCTGGATCCAACGACCCCTGGTAGGACGCGTACCCAAGATCCACAACCTGGCCTGCGCTTAGCACCGTAACGAGGGGCAATAAGATTAAGACACTAGTCAAAAGCATCTTATTAGGAGGTTACTAGACATTCGTTCAGGATCCTTCCTTTATAGAAGCCTTCAGCAAGACATAAGTGTGTTTTTGAGGCCTAGAAAAAGTAGAACCTACAAGATCGAGGGGTTGTTGAACCTTATCCCTCCATCGATAAACTCCACGTTATTGATTGTGATAGGTGGCAGATACGTGGGGGCAGCGGAAGTGGCTCTAGCAGCCTGCCAGATAGGACAGCCAGCGAAGGGATCCGGGAACTTGGTGGGGTACGTTCTGAAGTGCTCAGCACTCGCGGACAAGTTTTGTGATTGGCCAGCGACAACAAAGCTGCTTAATTTTTAGCTAGGATAACAACCATGCGAACGAATGAACATACACTTTGCACTTGTTCGTGACATCCGGGTCCAGCATAGAGGCGTTCTCATTACCCGTCTTCTCCTTGATGATCTTCTTCAAACTCTGCTCAAATTTGTCCTTCTTGTAGTAGGCACCCGTCGTAGCGAAATTTAAGGACCTCTGCGCGAAGTTGGCTGAAAAGATGTCGGAGGCTAGCGAAGTGTACAGCGTAATGCACTCCGAGATCGTCATCTGGAGTCGTCCAAGCATAAGGGCGATCAACCTTTTGGTTTATGTTAGTTCAATAACTTGTGGATCACCGAAAACGTACCCGCCCGTGCTCGTACCGCACATCATGTCAAAGTACTTGCAAGGTTTGATATCAGGCTCATCCGGAGAGACTTTGGCCATAATCGCTTGTAGGATATACAATGAAGAGATCCCACGAACGCCTCCTCCATCTATCATGAATCCGTAAAGTAAGTTTGGAATAGTATCGAAAGGATAACTTCCTGACATACCAAACGACAAAAGCCTCAGTGGAGGTTGCTCAGCGGCTGCAACCTGGTCGGCACGCAGCGGCCCTGTAGGAAGCATCTCGCGCACGAGCGAGTATGCAGGCGGAGCCTCCTCTGGTGTTGCAGCATTGAGGTAGGTATCGAACGCTTCTGTAAGTGATGTGATCTGTTCCGCGACGAGCCCAAGATAGTCGTTTCGAGGTGTGCTTGGAAGGGTATTGGGACGGGGACGAGCTGACGTATGATACGTCAGTCCTGTATATGTGTACGGAACGGACACCAGTCGTGGTACGTACATGTCCCAGAAACTCGAAGAGTCAGTCGTGCCTCTGAGGCATGGTTCTCCCATCCAGGAAATCGGGCACACACTCGCACGCCTAACGCGTTTCCAGCCTGATGAGACACGTTCAATAAGTAGTGAATGGCACAAAAGAGACAAAGGTCACCTCGAGACCAGAGAAGATACCGTGCTGGCTTCCCAAAGTCGGACCTGCGTGCTTAGTGTCTTCTTTCTCCCCAAGCTTGTTTTCGTGGCTCAACCAAACCAACGCCACGCCATCCTTGACTTTGATTGTAGACGCCTCTGGTGATTCAAGCACGACAATATCGAACCAACTCCAACTGCCCGCTTCGGGGCTCAAGGTCCAGCCCTGGTCATGCGACTTCGTTTCCAGCTGGACACTGACGAGATTGTTGATAATGTGTTTATCGAGAGCCTATATTTGAAGCAAAATAAGTCTCTGGAAAGCTTAGATACGAAAGCCGCTGACCGGTGTGTGGAACCAGATTTCCGACGCGACTTGGTCGTTCTCGGCTATGATGTCGCAAGGCTTGGTGACCTCCACGAAGTACTGATCCTTTTCAATGGTGAAAGACATAGCGCGAGAGGGTGTTATTGTGTTGTGATGTAGACGATGCCATGCTTCGCCCTCCTTATATGTATTCTATGCCAAGGGTAAGGAAAACATAGCGTAAGGCACAGGAACGAATTTGAGACCATGTTCGGTGTCATCGAGTCGCCGTTGCTGTGTTTCATGATGGAACCTGATTGCAGGCAGATATCCTCGTACCCATATAGGTGCCCGCAAAGGATATGATGTAAAATATGTAGCAGCGGTGTAAGGAAAATAGAGCTGATACAAGACTGATGTGTTTGAATAGATCCTATGACTTTTGCCTGATTGACGCCGACCTTGACTATATGGAGCCGAGTTTTTTTGACGCGTTGCTGTATGCACCGCACAACCCCATGATCATGTGTCCTGATATCGTTCAAGTTGGCGTCTTCGATCATACATGGAACAGAAACATCGAGGAGAATATATGGTAGTGAAAATGGTGTCGCAAGTTTGAGAGATGTCTTGGAGAATGGAAACCTCGATGGCATGATCCGCGACACGCCTCCGAGTCGAGATACGACCAGAAGAATCAATGCTGACGACTTTCAATCCATCGATCCATCGATCCATCAGAGAATCATTAGAATCAATAAGTTCTAATCCTCTTTTCCGAAGCGTCTCCAGATTTTTCATGTTCCTTCAAATTATGATGCATTTCAGGGAAAGTGTCGATTGTAGTCTGGCCAGACAGAAAGGTAGGCGATGATATTCCGGCAGAGAACACATACAGTGAGTGGGAGGGCTAGAGGATCATAAAAATCCAATAATATCCGATTAGTGGCAGATAAGTTGAGACGGACAAGCGTGGGGCAGTAAGTAGTGAGGTCGAGTAAGCGTAGGATCAAGGGCGAGTTGCAGATGCTCTTGTTTCGCTCCATCTCGTCTGGGTTCAAGGGAGAAAACGTCAACCGAAATAATGAGATAGCAGGGAGATGGGAAACTGCCATGAAAGACTCGTATTTGGATGCAAAGCGTTTCGAGGGAAGCAAGAGTGGCGCGCACCACGCGCAGCTCATCAATTGCCTCTGAATGTCTATAATTCCGAAAATAGAAGTACTTGAGGTTCGTTGTCTTCTCAAGAAACGCCCGCAAGTCATTGAAGCCAGACGCAGCGACGTGACCTTCCCAACAGAAAGCCTCCACGGTCGATCCGCTGGTACTCGCAAGGCTGCGTAGTATGAGCGCTGGAGACTCATTTCATTCGTAAACGTAGGTGAGTGTAAGGTCCACGACCTTCAGATTGGGTAGAAGTTGGGTGATTTCCAGGATAAGAGAGGATTGCTAGGCTGCGATGGTTTCTGCCAACTGTTCTGGAGGTCCATCCATCGTAGAGCAGGGTCAGGAGCGATGTGAGGCAGTTTGGTCCGCCGACCTGACACATGGATATTGGGAGTTGAAAATTCTCGAACTTTCTTCAAATTGAAAGAGTCTCGAAAGGGACATAAGGAGAGGGGCGGTGTTATAAAAACTGTGACGTCCAGGCATTCCACTACTTGCACATCCGCACGACGCTTTATTTTTTTGACTGCAGGTCTCGTCAGCTTCATCCACAATCTGTTTAATTGAATACGCACTAATGACACAAGGATCTACGTCTCTTCGTGCATGGAATATATCGAACGATGACTTGCAACGCTGTATACGTTGAAAGAATCCCATTTGCATGCTAGACATGGTCTTGCCGGGGGAAACATGGATAGGAGATGGCCGTCGGTAAAAGAGGGGGACACGGCAATGTCATACGGTAAAGATACGAAACATATCGTCAACGCGAGACAACAGAGGGCCGTTGAGCGACCGTAGGCTAGTCAGTCGCCACTAAGATAAGCAAACTGTGTTGGCGAAATGACGATACAGTGGCGGACATTGCAAATAGCGGGATTCGGCGCTCAGAGCGTTGAACGTTGACTAGTGAGGCCCTGTGCTTCAACCCATCAGGCAGCCTTCGTGATCTCTGAGCTCTAAACTCCTCTTCCGAAGTACCTCTAGCCCACCAGTTAAGGCTTTACGATGCTTCTGGGTTAAATCTTGTACGTTCCCCCGACTTGTAAGCTGGATGCACCTCAGCGAAGGGGTCGACGAGATTTGTCCCAGCATGGAGAAAAGGTGCTTATACCTGGAGGAAGGCGCTTGTATTGATGTAGACTGAAGACCCAGAACGCGCACAGTAGGTGGAAGTACCAGTTCTCTCACCGAATCCCATTGGGTAACCGAAATATCGAGTCGAATGAGGTTAGGGCAATGGACGGTAAGAGAGGCGAGCATGTGTAATATCCTGTGTCGGGAACCTAGATGAAGTTCGACATGCTGTAATTTTTTCCCGTGGATTTCAACCAGGGGCTGCCAGCACTTTTTGAAGGGTTCGGTTGCTATAAGACGGCGTAAGGATGGTAGATCGCCAAAAATAGGCCCCGTCCCAACTTGAAGCGTTTCAAGAGAGGGCAGGGCGACGCCGTGCACTACTTCACCTAGATTCACGTAATCTGGGCAACGAAAGACCTTAAGATTCCGGGTTTTCTCGAGGAACTCTTGCAACACGAGAGGCTCCGGATCTTGTACTGTGACGCCATTTGGCCAAATAACGGCTTGTAGAGTGGCTCCACGAGTACTCGCAAGATGGTGTAAGAATTTCAAGGACGCTGCAAAAATTGGCCAAATGTAGCAGCTGATTCCAAAATGTACGATGGTGAGATTTGGGAGGAGGTCGATTATGTCAGAGATGAGTGATACTTCTTGAATACCATGATCGTATTCTCTCGATGACATGTCTTGAAGTACAATGTCGACCCGCTTGGTCCACCAACCCAGGTTGGTATACGAACGTCCAGGTTCTTGGGATTTCGTCAAGGCATCCCGCAAAGGGCGCAGTGACTTGGCTGTTCTAAGATGGAAATGCTCGTATAGGAACGGAACCGTCCACTCGTTCCATTGCTTGGATACTTGAACGACACGATATTTCATCGACTAGAGCCTTCTCAGAGTTAACATCCAGTTTTAGTCAATTAAATACGCACTAAAGACTGTCGCAGGATCTTCCTGCTTCCATGTACAGCACTGAGCACATTATCGACCTTCGTGAATGGATTCCAATCGCCTGCAAGACAAGCCCTTGCAATTATTTCCAGCCAAATCTCTGTCGGTAGTAACGGGAGGTCCACACGCGCCCGACGTTCCCTGTGAGTAGTATTCATTGTTTGTCGATGCCACGCTACAAGGGAATGTTGATGACAGAGTTGAGTATGTGTACAGCCACTTCTGCAGCGAAAACCTTCCCTTCACCGCGCCCAAGCAATGCCTACAATGGCGACAAGGATGAGCACCTTATCAATTTGGGGCCCTCCAAGGCTCCATTGCCTGTTGGTATGTAGCATGGTGCTGGCATGAGGCGTATAATAAGCCACCTGATCGCTTCAGGATGCGCTCAGGGGTGGCAGGGTCCTGGGTCCATTCCTTTTGTGACTTAGCCCAACAGCCAGCGCGACAGCCTGGAGGCTCCAGCCGTCCACACAGTCGCTATCCAGCTGCTGTAGGGCTGTGGCGTGTGGTAAAACGAATTTCCATTATCAAGGCTTTCGACGCCCACCACGATTTGAGCGACTCGGAGCATGCAACGTTCACAGAACTCTGAGATGACTGTGCCGCGCCGTTTCTACAAGAGGCAATGGACAAGAAACAGACCAGTATGTATCTTATACTCCGTTGTATATTGAATACTTAGTTATAATTGACTACGTTATCAGCATCTCCCGAAATCAGTTTCCCTTCCAATTTTCACGCTGCTCCCAACTAACCGACCCATATTTAATTGTCGTCGATGTGGCTTCGTCAACACTCTTATACCCCTGTGTCTATGGTGTTGCTGGACCTCAGACGAAGCTCATCGTGAATTTGAGGAATCGATGCCTCGTGCTCGCAGAGCGAGTACGCCGCCAAAGATAATCTGGAAAGCCAAGCGCACGTCAACTGTTAATATCTCAAGATCGTCGTCAGTCAAACCGCCATCGCAACCAACGAGATCTCAACCCACTTTCGCTGTCGAAGCCAGGCGTTGCTCGGGTGATGATAGCCCAACATCGCATCACAAAGATCAGCAAGGAGACCTCAGTAGACTTGGATCGTCGTCATATGTAAATCCTTGTGTTTCTACGCCTCCCGAGGACGTTTCCTCCATATGCAAAACGACGGTCGCTGATTTCCATGGTAAATCTCATGACGTTACTAACGCGACTCCTGCGGTACGACTCTTATAATCAACTGATAATGGGTCAAGTCTAATATATTTTATTCCACAGGGCCTGGCTCGTCATTTCAAAAACAAGCCACGACGTCCAATTGGGTCTGACGACAGCAATTGCAGGAGTACGACCGTACAGGTTTATACCCCCCACCCCTTCCCCCGACTTCGACACTCCGTCTCCACTGGCGTTGATCGCCGTACTCCAATGCATCTCATCAAGACTATCTCAACAAAGTCGCTCCGATCGACTCACATCGTCATCGACTTCAATTCACTTAACGAAACCTACGATGTTTCTTTGAAACCTAGTGTAGGAATTGTCAACAAGCCATCGTTGGACAAGCCATCGTTGAATCCAGCGCCGCAGACGCCGAAGACCCTGCGACGGAAGAAACGTTTATCGGTCTACCGTGTTTCTTCCCCACGTCCCCAATCCTCCCACTTCACTGCAGATGCACCTTCGGTGGTAGCATCTGAGCCACGAAGTCTCTCCCTCGAAGGCAATCCGTTCTCCGTGCCTACGCATGCCGACAGACTCTCAAGACATACCCGGTCACAGTCCCAACCAACCCATGCTGTCCGTCTGGGGCACCCCTCCCGTCCTTTATATTCAGCCATCCGTCCACACATGTCCCAACCCACCCCATCTACCAACACACCATCGTCCTATACCCCTTCTATTCGCGCTCCATCCCTCTCTTCGCCCTCCCGAGCCCCTTCTCCTGAGATCATATCTGTGCTTTCATCCTCATCGGCACACAATGAAGATGCACCCACTTTCGAATCGTTTACCTGCCGCGCATTGTCATCCAACTTCGAACACAGCTACCAGCCCTCGCGCACTCCTGCGTTCGGCTCGATTTCTCGACGGCGTGGTGGATTCTCGCTGAGCGGTGAGACGGAGTTGAGGATGGCACTGGCTGAACAAGGAGGTGGCGATGGCGAGGACACGTTCAAGTTCAAGGACATGAGCAAGAAACGCGGTCATTTGAGCTTGGTCAAGAAGCTACAAGATCTGAAGAGGGGTATCAAAGGGTTGGTTTTGGGTGCATCATAGTTATACTTATCCATGTATCTTACAACTTGTTTAATCCTCACATCGCCTTAATGGCGACTTACGCATCGATAACGAATATCCGTAAAAGGTTCCATAATCAACCCCCGGTGCGGCATAGCTGGTATCTTGTGGTATGTTTGAATTCGAATAAGATTGAGGGACTAATCGGCATAGTACCGAGCTTTTGTGGTTGACTAATTGACGTAGAAACATCTCGAGCCTCCACCTAACCTATGAGACCTAAATGTATAGTTGATACATGTCATTGAATATTTTATTCTGGTTGCCTTCTGGTCGTAATTCAACATGCTTTCCTTGTCTACATCCTACAATAACATCACTCCCCTCCCTTCTCTGCAAAGATTACATCCATCTGGAGCTTGAGGTTTTTTAATGCTTGTAATTGATTATCTTTGGCCGTGCATTTTTCGTTGACTGACTTTCGATTAGTGATCGTCGGAGCCTAACCTTGAGTACGACCGACCTTCTTTCAAGCTTTTCTCGGTTTCAAATTTCGCCAGCACAATCTTGCCCACTCATGAAAGATATCAAATGAGCCTCACGTAACAGTCGACGCGAAGTTAGCACAGAGATACCTTCTTTTTTTAGAGTCGAAGATTGTGCTTCTGCCTCCTTGACTAGAAGAAAAACCATGAGTTGATGTTGAGTCGGCGACTTTAACAACTATTGTAAGATCACGCACGCCGATTTTCCATATCTCTTCGTGCGTTCTTTTCTTTCTGAACAGTATTAGTCACTAGAAAATAATATAAATATTATTAATATAAATGTAAGAAAGTGCTCATGAACTTACATATGGCAATCTGCATCGTCAACTCCTTCACTTGGATCCGATTAGCATCAGCCGTGGCTTTTTCTGTCTCAGGACGGATGAGTATGACCTCTTGAAAAGTTCTGGAAGCCTCACTTTCGACCTCGAGTGCCCTACAAAGCCGTTTTTCGATTTTTAAATCTTCTTGGACTGGCTCGAGGGATAAGTATCAGAATTGAACTTGTCAGTCTCACATACCTCTATTGAGTTTGTTTACAGAAGCCCTTTCCCTTATCTGTGTTTGCTCAACGCGTGAAATATAGGCTAATACTGTTTCAATATTCAGTTCAATTTCTATCACACAGTAATGATTTCGTGCCATCTTTTGCACTTGCGATGATAGAAGATGCATTAGGAACCGAGGTGTCCCTGGGTTTGGCAAAATTGTCGTCTGTCGTGTCGTCTTCCAGCTGATCGGACTCCTCGCGCAAATCAGCTGCAGAGGAAGTGTCAACATGAACATATCGGGCAATGGTCCGAGAGGCTCACAACTACTTTCTCGGCTGATGTCGATAATCTTTTCAATCTTTCTCTTCTTGACAGGGTGACCTGAGACGGAGTCTGTGAATGTGCTTTGAGAGGCGGCGAGAATACTAGGTGTGCCGGTCGCTTCTACTTTTACATGTACGCTCTGGAATTTGAAACCGTCGACGCTTTCTGCACAACTGACGAGATGCACCGGGTACCTGAGAGGGGTGCCGGCAGCTCTCAGAGTAGCCTCCGTATACCAACAGAGTCTCCGTGACAGGGAAGCCTTCCCCAAGTATCGGTCTGCAATGACGGGGTGAGGCGCAAGGAGAACACTCTTCACCTGGCCGTCTACACCAGGGCGTTCGTTCCATCTTCGCCAGCCCATTTTGTCGCGAATGTATAGGACCGCGGGAGCGATTTTGTCGATGTAGATGTCGCCTGGATTGCCAGCGACATCCTGTGGAGGCGCACCGCTGCCCACGAATTCATAATAAGGGATTTGGCCATCCTTTCCAGGCATTGTCTCGTAAGGGTAGATTTCGGTGCTGTCAACACATCGTTTATAATGACAGGTGAACGACCGAAGAATGACAACCAAGCTAGGCTGTATCGTAGAACGTGGCTTCGCACCTGCCCATGGATTCGGTAGGAGAGACATTGCTCGAAGTAAGCTCGGGGGCAGGTTTTTCAGGTTTTCTGAACACGAGGAGCGGCAAGGTTGGGAATTTTTGAGGCATAAAATACAATAAATCAATGAGATTGATGCCATCGTGGCAACTGGTTCGAATCTGCGTTTTTCAAGGTGAGAAGATCCAAATAAGATGGGAAGAATTTTTGCTCTGAAAAAATAATAGTAAAACGAACACAAAGCTGAGAGGACCATGTCTTGTGCAATTGTTACATACATGAAAGGAGGTGTATAAGTCAGATAACTATAGGTGTTGTGGCGTCCTTGGGAATCCCATCTCAAATATCAACGTAGCAGGGTCCAGGATCATCAATTATCCTTCACACTGAAAGTGACTTATTAATAGAGATCACATTGAATTCTTCTCCTTGAAAGCTTACTATTTTAAGGCATATTGCAAAATTTTGACTGAGAAAATGCAGATCAATAAGAACAGCCGACTTTGGAAGGACTTTTCTGAAAGGCGTCCGGTGGCCGTGAAAGTTTTGCTGATACGATTCAGATTTCAACGATGCCTAGCCTAAATTCTGAGTTCCTATACAAATAATCATAGAATCCGTGCTCCAGGAAGACCTCGACAAGAGAGAAGATAAAGGAGTCGGAAGATCGATATCGATCAACTCTTGACTCGTTGCATGTGCAAGTTTGGCAACTGCAGAGCTTGTCAATCAATTTGGTTCCGTTGCGGCCATCATAATTTCTTGGTTCGTCTCCCCGTTCTAGCAACAGGCGGCTTGCATCTTGTAATGCAATCTGACGACATTCAAAGCCTACGTGTGCCTTATACGTAGCTCAAGGAAATTTCGGGGCCACATGGGACGCCATCTATCCAGGAGAAGCAAACCAGAACACGTATTACCACAGGCTTCGGAAGAAATCACGAGTTTGACCAACGTCGCCACTTTTTCTATGAAGAACGTGAGGAGAGGAACGGTTCTCAAGGTCTGTGATTGAGTTCTGGGACGACTTATAAATGTTGACCTCACTACCAGGAACGTACTAACTCGACTAGCATGTACGGTGAAGCAACAAAGGATGGCAGGTATGTTGAATCTCAGACTTGGGCACACTCGGTGGTCTTACTAGTCCATAGTGCCAGCCTTAACCTTCTTGGACTCTCCATGGGCAACGAGACTGTGTCAGTTGACCCACGAAGGATGCGCCGCTATGTTGCTGCGGAAGAGGCACTCGCAAGGCAGTTCCAACGATGTCAAGCAGAAACATCCCCGCTGGAGCTGCAAATTCGGGCATTGAAGGAGGCCACGTCGATGCTCAGCTCTCACGCGCAGGACGCTCGTGAACAAGCCGAGAGGCTGCGAGGACTTTTGGTGGACCGGGACATGGATCCTGAGGCTTTCGAGTCGCTGAAGCGCGAGAGATGGTTGCAGGAGCATCGTCAGGGTGTCGCCGACGAGGAGAATCGAGTTGTGCAGCAGCAGCTCACTATTTTGAGCAATCCGACGTCACAAAGCGCTGGCATTGGGAAGCCTTGCGAGAGAAACGAAGAGGCTAGACGACGGCAGAATCTACTCATGTTTCTTGATTCTTCTGCGAAACGACCCTCAGTTCGGATCCGAAAGACCACGTCCGTCCTCTTCCAGCGACCACAAAAACGGAGGACAATGGA
Organism: Tephrocybe sp. 10521TJB; assembly: GCA_018221635.1. NCBI lineage: Eukaryota > Fungi > Basidiomycota > Agaricomycetes > Agaricales > Lyophyllaceae > Tephrocybe > Tephrocybe sp. 10521TJB. The sequence goes on from JABAJS010007700.1 coordinate 22,067, forward strand.
CAGAGTATCACCTATGCGGCTACGGACAACCTCTTCGATCTCTCGCGCATCCTTCCAACCGTTGAGACCGATGTCATTGGACGGCTGGACCTGCCAACCACGCCCCACGTCGAACCCACACTATGCCCTACCTACCTCCCTTAACCTCATCACAGAAGGTGATTTGGATGAAGTCATGTCCCGGCCCGCAGACACGGCATCCTCTTACGTCTCCATATTTACAGCAGAGTCGTATTCCTCAACTCCCCCCACTACAGCCGCCACTCTCCCAGCACCAGACTTTACAAAGTCTACTCACGAGGACGAGAATGGCACGGCCACGATCTATCTTGATACCCACTTGTCGGAGGCGCGCTATACCCCCGAAGACATCGACGCGCCATTACCTGCCTACGCTCTAGACCTCTTCTCGCGCTTGGATTACAACCTTGACTTGAACATCTCAGACAAACTGGGCCGGAACTCCCTGCCTTCACCCTCGCGCTCCTCAGATGGGGGCCCACTACAAGCCAAACCTAAATCCAGGCCGGCACCGTCACGTCACTCATCTTCCTTTCTGGAAGTTCCGTCATTTGCGTCTCCAAAGAAACAGGATCGCAGAGCCCCTCCATCTTCATCCCAGCGTCAGCTGAATGCACTGTTCTCGATCCCAGAGGCGCTGTCATCGCGGATTCGTGTGGAATCTGGTGGAAAGAGGACCCAAGCTCGTGAGGGAGCTGTTGTCTCGCCGACGCCATCAAATTCCTCGTTTACGTCGTCGATGCTCTCGGAGGAACCGAAGGTGGATTTGACTACGAAGATAAAGAAGCGCTTTTCGATTTTGCGCCTCAAACGATCATAGGGCAAAGTTATTGTTATTTTTTGTTGGACTATCTATTCATAGGTTGATCGAAGGACATTTCTTGACTTGGATCTTAGTTTTGAATCTTGCTCTCGTAACATGATGTGAACTCGATATACGTATACACATCGATATCTTTCCTGGAATTCCACATGCCATGTTCCTCGTCACAGTCAAGCCTTGAATAATTTCGGACGTCTCTATGTAAGACTTCTTTTTGAAACCGCCAGGGTTCGCTGACAGAAGTTGCCCGCTTCTTGGTCACTTCTCTGCACTTACCATCGTCAGAATAAGTCACCTACATTGGCCTGACTCCCAAGTCAAGCGCTCAAGCGGAAATTAGCTGGACAATGGGCTCCCACAGTGCACTATGTAGGTTTCTCTGAACCCATTGGACTTTGTCAGCTCGTCCTGAATCGATCCAATCGCGAGTCGTAAATTGTTCCTTCCTGGTTGCTAATTTGATCATTATGACATCATGCGTTGCTTCGATTGACTCAGGATGAATGTATAACTAGTAACTTGCTAAGATGCTTTTAACCACAGCTGGCAGCGTCTTGGTCGACGTCTTATTGTCCCTCTTTGCCGTGCTAAACGCCGGTCAGGTTGTCAATCTTGGGTATGCGTCCTATCAGGGGTCGTTGAATCCAGCCACGGGCAACACGATTTTCCTCGGAATTCGTTACGCTGCTCCGCCGATAGGTGAGAGTTGTATTCTCAAAAATACAGGACTCTGACAAGACTTCGACATATGATAGGGGCCCTTCGTTGGCAACTTCCCAGAACACCGGAGACTATAGCTGGTACTGTTCAAGCCAATATCCAACCTCCAGGATGCCCTCAGGGATTCCCATTTCGGCAGACCAATACTAGTTCTGAAGACTGTCTTTTCTTGAAGTAAGTTGCCTCTTTTACCCAACACATTGTATTGTATTTATCATTCCCTAGTGTCTATACCCCTCAAATGCCCTCCGCGCACACGAAATCAAAGCCTGTAGTTGTTTGGATACACGGGTTGGCGGAATTGTAGATTCCTTTGACATGGTTACTTACATACTTGCAGCGGTGGTTACGTGGTAGGAAGCGCAGCAATGTACAATGGAGAAGACCTTATCCGTGAAGCTAATGGAGGCGTGGTTGTTGTTGTTATCCAATACCGATTGGGAGTCTATGGTTTCCTATCTTTGTTACTGTACCGGTGGTGGACGGGACATTTATCACACAGCGCCCGACGAAAGCTCTCCAAGAACACAAAGTCAATGGAGTTCGTTTCTATTTTATTGACGTTTATAACTCGAGCCTGATTACCCCTTCAGCAAGCGTTACTCTCGGTTACAAATTCTTTCGAGGGATTCCTTCTCGTCAATCGTTCAACTGCTCCAACTGTTCAAATTCCAGGCTATATTAGCCAACTCTTTCCGCTATTTGGCGAACAGGAGATAGCAAAGGCAGCCGCCATATATGCAGGCCTTGGCGCCCCAATCGACCAGGCCAGCGCCATTATGGGAGAATGTGAGCACGTCCTAGTATCACTTGCGCCGACTAATTTTGATTTTCAGCAATCCTCATATGCCCAACTTATTTCCTAATGCGAGCTTTCAAGAAAAACGCATTCAAAGTGAGTCGTAAGTTCATGGCCTGAATTTGGTATTAAATGTGGCGTCCAAGGGAGAATTCGCTATTCCACCGGCTCACCATGGAGATGACATTCAATATTACTTTCCCTCGTACGCCACATTCTTCATCTTCTTGCAATCAAATGTGACATTCCTCGCAGTCAAACTGCTACTGGATTCCCGGCTTATAACACTGACTTTGATGAAGCGTTTTCCCATGCCTTCCTCGATTTCGCAATGACTCTCGATCCAAATATCAAGTCGAGTTCTACCATGACACCACCTTGGAAAGTCTGGGCAGATGGCCAGGTTGAGATGGTATTCAATAAGACTTCGACTGGTGTCCCGATTATCGAACCAATCAAAACGTCAAGCTCTTTGTTACAGCGATGCAGGTGAGTTTCAAGGATTCTGCTATGCCACCACCTGGCTCATAAACCCAGTTTCTGGGAGAGTGTTGGGGAATTATCGGGCCAGTAAACAGTCATAGTATTGACAACGTATACTCCAAGTTCCATATCTCATTTGCAATTGTCTTAATGCATTGATATCACAGGATCATATTCAAAATCATCATGCTCTTGATCACTTTCGTGGCATTTTTATCCACCAGCTACTATCCTGTCGGGTGCTTCCCAAAGCTGTTAACTTAGGTTATGAATCCTATGAAAGGTCTTTAGATAGGAAAGTATTGTTGAGTGCGCACCCTGCGTTTGTGTGACAAGACCCTTTTAATGACGTCAATGTTTCTAAGCGACGATCATGATTGGCGCCCGTACCAGGTGCGCTTTACCTTTTAACCCCTAGGACGTGGTATATGCTTCTGCTTCTTCAATTTAGGCCTTAGACTCTGTCTGACTATCGCCTCGGAATGCTACAAATCATTGGTTATAGTGAGCCATGTTCGAAGATGAGCTGCCCTGAGCCGATGCCAATCAGCTCTCAAAGTACTGGGACTCGTCTTTCAATGTTATGGATCACTGATACACGCTTTATAGACAGCCAAGAAACATACAATGGTCAGAAACCACGTCACATCAAATTCAAAGAAATGATAAACACAATGAGAGCCTCGAGGACAAGATTTGGCCCAATTAGCCGAGCCATGGCCCTCAAAGCGGTACTCAAAAGTCAAAGATAACCCCTGCTACTTTATATAAAGGGGCTGTTATTCAAGAAATCTATACTCATTACCAAATATCTCATTTGGATTTTCCTTCAAAGACTTATCCTGAGCGCTTCTTCATGGCGAGTATCTCCGATACAACCTCGACGTTCACCATATTACAGGCCATATTTGGCCCCTTCGACTCGCATCCAAACTTTCAGAATATTCCTTTGAACGCCGCCGACGAGTTACATATATTCGATTGTCAATCCCATGCCCCCATTGACACGACTTTCGACAATCCTTTCATCCCAAAGCCTTTGATCGCCTATCTTCCCAAAGACTTCACGGATGGCATAGATCCCAACGTCTGGCGGGTATTTCACAACGAAAGCCCAACATGTGTTCGTCCCGAGGATCTCACTTGCAACCGACAACCTCATCTGCAGCAAACAAAAAAACCCGTTAACATGTCCCGCTCTCCGAGCCCTCCACCCCCTTACCGGCCCACGCTGGATGAATTTATGTCCAACATGGAATATTATCGGAACTCTTCCTCAAACGCATCTGCGGCCTTGCTCCGGAAGACTGTTCTCCATCCGATAACGTCTAAAATGTCACCATCGGGGAAGCTTCGCTCGTATCCATGTCCATTTTCCGATTGCACACACGTCTGTATCAGTAAGCACGACATGGAGAGGCACTTGTCGAGCAAGGAGCATAAAGAGCCCTCCGTTCCTTGCCCAAAGAACTGCGGAGCCATGTTCACTAGGAGTGACTCTGCGAAGAGGCACGGGAAGTCTTGCGGTTCTTGCAAATCCAAAGACTCGAAGTATCTGTAAATCAGGGCACGCATAGGAACACATTACTCTAGCCTTTCTATGGACGCTTTACTATCTTATTTTATTCTTATCTAATGAATGTTGGTCACATCGTACTATCCTAATTTTAAGAGCCGGTCTCTAGATCACTGTCGTTACAACCGCGTAGACTCTTTTAATACACGATTTACAGCTTACAAGAGATCAACTGCATCAAGTTAAGGACAAACTCGGTAAACCAGCGGCTTCAAGGTCAGCATTGACTTCGGGTATATGATTCATGAACTGCGCTTTCAAATCGTCCCACATACGAGGTTCATGTTCTGTTAGAGGCGTCACCCCGTAAAATTCATAAAAATAATTAGCCCGGCGAGCTTACCATGAAGCTTTCCAGAGCGGTGCATTGCATAGTCCGTAATGGTGAGCATCATACTTGTCTCGAACATGAATGCTAAAGAGTAATTGTTTCTACGTGAGTCGATTGATTGTCAATGGCTACGGAAGGGATCGTACCAATCGTCCCCTCATGAATCCTCATTGGTTGGAGCTCAGCCTCGGTCGCTATTTTAAATTCGTCGTATGATACTTTTCAGATATATTCAAATTGAGATTGAAGACTCGTACGAGAATGCGCATAGACATACCGCCATGCGGACAAAACCCCGTTTCATAGCTTGCGCCACCTCAATGCATGCTTCGTAAGGTTTTCGAGCAGATACATTGGAGAAACTCGACACATACCTGGCTGGAACCCATCGCTTCTTCCGCCATATTTTCCATAGAGAAGCCCCATGAACTCTGTGGCTACGTTTCGGTGATAATACTGACGGCAGTCATCGTCAGCCAGAGAGTTTCTGTGATCGATGCGGGCCTACCGGCGGTCGGAATGTCCCGCTTGCGACGTCCCAGCGAGGGCTGAATATCAGGAAATCTGCGAGAGGGACGTTTGGTTGTTTGGATGGCACCGTTAGGACGCAAAATATGGAAGGATCGATGTGGTCTTTCGAAATGCTGCCCACAGATACGAATTTCTCCATTGCGTATTTGTATGGAACATAACTAGCGGATCCAGTTCCCGTTAGTACGACACGAGGTCATCATATGATGTGGCACTTACTTTCCATGCCACGCGACAACGTCGAATGGGGTGTGGTCCTGAGAACAGTTGAAAAGTTTGCCACACAACCTACATAAAGTTAAAGGGTATTTTTAAGACAAAAACGGCTCATACGAACTTGTAAACGACTGTCAAAGTTTTTCAAGTTAGGTGGATACCCCTGATAAGTGCATGTAAAGAACCAACTATTCCAAGGAGTTTGGTCAACATCGAAACTAGCCAAAGGCGATTCAAAGTCTCGCGGGTTAGCGAGGCCGTTCGCTCCGAGAGGCCCAAGATCAGGCAAGACGTAATGGGAACCAAAGATTTCTTGGATGTCTAAAAAAACTTGAGTGGTATTCTCATTCAGATCATGATTGTTGGATCAAATCACATCCTCGTGAAGGACCATCAGGCAATGACACCTGTGCGTCGTCGCGTGAGTACCAGGTTCGTATTCTACAAGTGAAGAGTCCAACCTTGAACTTGAGGCCGCGTTGAATGACGACGAGTTCCCCGGGGCGCACCATCATCCTTCCAGGGTCGAATGAAATCCGTTTCAAGACATCACAATCCATCGACCAACTTACTTCCCAAATTCCGTTTGTATATCAAGCCTTCCCAACTGGGGCAGAATAAGTAGATCTCCATCATTGTTACAAAACGCCTTGTTGCCCATCGAAACATTGGCTAGAAACATATGAATAGCAAGACCTTCCCTGAGCGTGGGGTCCCCATTTCCAGCTAGGGTCTTCAGGCCGTCGACGAAGTCCACCGAGGTTCCAGGTTCGGGAAGATCGAAAGGATGCCAGGCGAACTGGGTAGGGCTGACGTGAACCTTAGGGTTTAACGGAAGGAAATTAGATTCCAGCTGCGCATGGAAACCATATGATCAGCTATTTTTGCAGGAGATGCGAATACTGCGTGGGTGCACACACATCAGGGTTTTCAGGCAGCTTATCAAATCCACGATGAGCCACAGAAGGTCGAATTCGATACAACCACCTAGGAGACGCAGTCAACGCTTCCAGTCCAGCGTGCAAGTCTTTGTACATACGAATGGAGATTCTGAACGCGCGGCGTGGCAAATGGCGATCCGTTCACCTTCAAGTCTTCCAAATGAGATTAGTATGAATAGCGGCGTTTTAGCAGCGTACCTGTTCTGCATACAAGTCATATTTACACTTCTGAGGGCTATTCTGCCCCTGAGGTAGCGTATTCGGCCTGTCCTCCCAGAGGTAAACATAGGTTTGCATGAGAAATGAATCAAAAGACGTACAGGGCCTCACTTGCAAACAAGTTCCCGAAGCCTACTTGGTAGCTATAAGGGTCGAGTGTTGTGGGTTTTGCCGAGAAGGACGAGTGAGCGGTGCAATGTGCCATGGTTGTAAGTTACTTTCAGTCGGATTCCACCAGGCATACTATATAGTTGATTCGAGTGGAGTGATCGGCTGTCCGCGGACCTATCCAGAGGGGACTGAGAGGGGCTAAGTGAAGATCGGAACACATTGAGGATGAGTTGAACCAAAAGATACTAATTCTTCCCCAGAAGACGCACACCCACAAATACCACCTGACTAATTACGTTCTCCAATAGGCCTAAGAGGCCCAAGAGATCCGCTTCATGTATTCAAAATTCGCTTCCGGTAAACAGTAGGCGTTAAATTTGAAGGGGTTTTATGTGACAATAGATCTTCAAGAGTCCATTATGAGGTCAAGCGCCGTTGGTTTGGTGGGAGCAAAATGGCTTGGTTCTGGTAATATGCAGCTATTGGAGGACGGGAGACCGACAGTTCGGGCGAAAAAGACGCTTCATCGGGCGCCTTGATAGTATCATTAGTCACAGGATCAAGCAGGGTGACAACAAGGAGACCTACATCGTAAAACCAAGTGAGCAGTACTGACAGTGTGATAGCGTTCCACTTCGAATGCAAGCACTCGCATTCAATCTTGTCTATGTAGAAAGAGCCTGCAATGTTAGTCTTGTTAGCTGAACTGTGAAGGATAAATGACAGCTGGAAGGAAGAAGTCTGATTCGACCTTCTGACGTAATCATACAGAGGTTCCGAACGTACGATAGCGATGAAATCCAGCTGCAATTCTGCGCATCTAACACGTAAAACGAGGGGATGCCTTGGTTGAAACATCGCTTCTAGAGTTCAACGACCAAGGTATTGTTACAACAACTGTACAAGAGGAGGACTATCAGTACACAAAACATTCATTTCTTTTTCCTTTCTGCGATTCCATTTACGCTTCTCCGTCCTCACGCCGAGAGCTGCTTGATCTTCAGGACAATCGCTAGGCACATCATCCAGGATTAGTTCACAGCCTAGATGAATAGCAAGGACTTACATTGAGAATCGAGGCCCTGGTAAGGAATCTGCTCCCACAAGCCTCCACAGCCTATACGACAAACACACGGAGTCAGTGTCGAACAAAAAGGAAAGAAGTCAAACATGAAAAAGGAACGTACCCTCGCGCGTAGTGCCCATGTAGCCATACTTGGGAGTGAACCCGCGCTCAAGGAGCCAAGTGCCGAACTTCGAGCCGAGGCCAGTCTTCTGATTGAACGACTCAACCACGAGGACGAACGGGCTCTGGCCGATCTTCGCGAGAGTCTGCAATGCCCATCAGCACAACGTCCAAGGTTCAAGGTCAAGTGACACCACCCACCTGCTCATCAACGACATTCAAACTCGGCTTATTGACCAACCCCACATCCAATCCCTGCTCCCTAACTCTAAGCACGGCATCCCATGCCCTATACACCATTTCTCCAAATGCAACGACGTATCCTGCCTTCCCCTCGACGAGCACCTCGTCCTTCCCGGGCTGGAACTCGTACTTGTCGTCGAAGAACCGTGAGCCGTCTTCGCGCAGGAGCCAGGGCACCTTGGAGCGGGTGGAGAAGACGAAGCGCAGGCCGGGCTGGAAGAAAACCTTTTTGACGATGGCAACCATTTGCTGAGCGTCAGCGGGGAAGTAGAGGTGGGAGTGCACGTCCGAGAGGCCGTTATCTGCAAACATGGAGTTGACGCCTGCATTGAGGGAGTGTGTTAGATAGGTTAAGAAAAGAAGTCAAGGGTGGATGCACCGAAGTGGCAGGTGTTATCTGCCATCTGGAAATGAGGATGTTAGCTTCAAAATTACATGCAACATGGTATAAGGTCCAAACCTCGTCGACTACACAGTCCAATCAATAAAAGTGTAGTGAATCTACAAACACAAAAGGACGTACCTCCAGAATGCGAAAAGTGGCAAAGCACATTACAATTGTTCAACCTCGCCATCGTGACCTCACTGACTACCATCTCCAAAAATGCAGAAAAAGTCGAAAACACGCCAAATTTATCCTTCTCGAACCCGAACCCAGCCGCCGCCGAGAAGTTGCCTCGCTCCATAATGCCAGAGGGCACGAACACCTCGGGATGTTTCTGATGGATGACCTTCAAGCCCGTTGATCCCTCCAGGTCACTATCGATGACCATAACCTTCTTCTGTGCCTCTTCTTTGGAGAGCCCGTCGAGGACGAGGTTAACGGCCTCGCCGAAGACGACACGCGTGGCACCGACTTCCTTTGTAGAGCCGACGTGAAGGTAGGGCTGTGCGACGGCAGTAATCTGGCTGTAGACGGAGGAGAAGTCGGGGAAGCCACGCTTCTTGAAGTACGCAAGGGCGGACTTGACAGGTATGACGTCGTGTCCGTGGGTGCTGCCTTCAATGTCTGGGATGCCTGGAGCCATCTTGCGCTTGAGAACCACTACGAAACAATTAGATCGGCTCGCATAATTTAAAAATATGAGTTTACATGCAGCAGGCCCATCGTGTGCGAGTATGCCGTGGACACCGCTCCAGACGGCATCAATGTCTTCGCCATTGGTAGTAACAACTTTGAGTCCATGGCCCTCGAGGGTTTGGGCGACGCTGTAGCCCTTGAGGTACTGTGACGGGTGGCCAGCGATGGTGACATCATTGTCGTCGATGATGAGCTTGATGTTGAGATGTTGGGCGACAGCAAGGCGAGCGGCCTCGGCGTCGTTGCCTTCTTGTTGAGAACCGTCGGACCCAAGGCAGAAGACGACCTTGTCACGGTTAGCGAGTGAGACACCGTTCACGAGTGGCCTGTGATGTACGTATCGTCATTGAAGGGCTGCTAGGAAAAAACGTGTACATACCACATATGCCCAAGACGCCCTGAGGAAAACTTGACACCAGGAGTCAAGCCGAGCTCGGGGTGGCCAGGAAGCTTAGAGTTGGCTTCGCGATAGTGCAGAAGGTGCTCAGCAGGGAGCGATCCCTCGAGAGCTGAGAGCAAGTACTGCGTCGCGACGCGATGACCTGCATATATGTATTCAACATCGTTAAGATTAGATGCCAGTGATAAAGTACGTACCGGCCTCATCGAACACGACAGGATAGAATTTCTTGGAATGATTGAAGAGCGCGAGCAATATGCACACTTCTGGGGCCGTATCATACGCTCCGCCTCGAATGAAACCTCAGATCAGACATTCAAGCATCGCTGAGATCAGATATGCGTACCAGTGTGCCCACTCACACCACGAGCAGCTCCCGTAGCCGTGAACAATACGATGGCATCGCGGAAGAGTTGGATGTTCGATTCAACGGGTAACAAATGAATTTCCAAGCTTTATTTCGCGACTAATTTTAGACAGATAGACGTTCTACACAGAACTCGTTCACTCGAGGCCACCCCGTGAGCTCCTAGAAAAGGCAACGATGTCAGCAACGTTCGATAGATTGACAGGACAGTAAAAAAACGAGAAAAGAATCAGAGAACCGAGTTTCGACGTGGCTCTCACCCGTGAGGGGAGCGCTTCGGACGGCACTTCCTAAAGCTTTCGGTGATGAATCGTCATGCAGAAAAAGAAAGGGCAAAAAAATCGCAAATGAATCAAAAAACAGCTCACCAATTGACACGACATCAATGAAGAGAAGGAAAAAACTGCTCGCCTATTTATACATATTTAAACCTCCGCCAAACTCCGCTCAAACGATCGAAGCTTCCTCGACTTGATAATAGCCTAGTGATTTCCGCTAATGCTGCGCAAGCTTCATTGCATATCTCAAGATCAATTTGACCTAGTTCTGACAAAGACTGATACGAGTAATTCTCTGCTCCGCGTCATTGTGTACCAAATCGTTCGTAGAAATGCAGTTATCGTGTCTGATTCCTGCAGACGCGAAAGAAAGATGCCCGAACGTCGCTGGGCGGCGTGATTGGTCCAAAACCTCCTCAGCAGGTGCTCCGTCTTCTACATCTAAAAAGCTGATCGTCCGAACCATCGTACGATTTTCACTGACTATAACGACAACGAGCAAAGGGTAGACCGCCTGCCGAGAAGATTCTTTGTTATTTTCTTGCAAACTTCAAGTCACAGTGAATATTTACCGTTGCAACAAAGTATAGCGATTCGACGACCTTCCCGGCCGTTGACTCGAAACCTCCGACGTACATCAAGAGAACATTTGTAATCTAAAAAACATCTATTTCAGTATTTGAGTGGTGGCAAGGGGGAGAAAGAATCGGTACTTGGAGAATGCAGTATGCGACTCCGGATTCAACGAGTACAATCAACACCATGCCCACAGAAGACAGTTTGGACAAACCCAGGCCTTTTGTCATCCGGCGATGAAACCTGGACTTCGCCTGAGTTCCCATGAGGCTACGCAAGATCTCAAGATATGACATACCAGAATTTCGCGGCGATCAAGGTGGTGGCCACAAAATTTGAAGAAGCCGAGACGGGTAAGAACAGAGTGAGCGTATACAGAGGGAGATCAACCCCAACAGAAACCGCGATGCTTGTTGCATCATCTATCCCAGTTTCAATGAGTGTCCATAGCATGAGCCCTGAGAAGACGTCAACCAACATGTGGTATATGTAGTAGTAGACTATTAGATTACTCACCGAAGCCAGCGAGCAAGAGGGCACAAGGAAGTATCAGGAGCCATTTTCGTTCTTGCCATAGTACCCAGGCGCGCCATATTACGACCACATCGCTCAATATCACCTATACTTGCAGGAGGAAAGATTAAAAAAGCGACCTTGTATTTTCCCTGTAAGTACATACCAGCAGTTGCCCCGTCCATATTTGCATGACGGCGACTGCCATTTGAGCACGCGAGATTGAAATAAAACCATCGTTTAGTACATCAAAGTTTGACATGACGCTGCGGAACTCCAGGACGACCATGTAGAAAGTGCTTGCGAAGAACAAACTCAGCAGGCCTATATTCATGATGCAGATGCATAGCATGATCCTGTTTGCCAGGCGTGTAAGACCGCGTTTCCTAGGTAAGGTATGTTAGATACTCTTTAATGGATTTGCTTCAGAAGGGATGAATATATCTACACACCGAAGTTTATAGCCTGCACGGATGAAGAGCGGGAGCGAAGTCCCTGCCAGATCACTTCAATAAATACAGATGAGGCCACTCTAGAGGCCATACTCACCGAAAAGAAGAGCCAACACGACGAGCCCAGACACATCCGCAGTGTAGGTATCCTTGAAGAGGAAGAGTGGAGAAGTGGTGCTCATATGCGAGCGTTGGAGGGGATCTGGTAATATGTATCGCGATCATGGAGAGCATCAGGTTAAAGAACGATTACAGTAACGCTGAGTCAGAGAGTCAAGAGCATCGGTATCGATGCACGCCTGCATCAATGCGATGCTAAAGGAAAGAAGTTGGTTGTGTGGATCAAAAGGGTACAAATGACCTTCCAGTAAGGACACTTTACTACCTTTACGGTGCTGACACAGGACGAGTGGCAAGGGATTATGTACCAGACATGCTTCAAATTGGTGCTGGCAGGGTTAGAGTTGATGAATCATCCAATGGTGCTTTGATGGATCCAGTCTCGAGGCCTGGTCGAGGAAATTGAAGCTTCTACATGCGAAGCTTCTTACAGCAAATACCAGAACGATAGACCCCTTTGAGTTTGCCTTGTCAATGTTTACCTGATGGCTCTTGACATCCGCCGTGTGCCACAAATGCCGGACATAGAAGGAAACCATACCTCTGACCCCAGCTATGAGACAACATCTGTCTGTAGAGGAAGAGATTAGTGCGCTCGCAGTGGTCAAAACGTACCGATATATACAAGAAGATTCATGAAATCACCGGTGTAAGTATCTGGACTATCAAACGCATCTAGACACTCCATCGTCACACAGGCAATATGGTCACGTAAAGAACATTTGATGGACGGACATGTAAGTATAGTCGACGGTTTTGAATTACACATCTGTGAGTACTGTTTGCCACTGCCAGTAGCGAGCAAAATCACAGCTCCGTAGTCTATTTTTGGTTTGTGTTGTGCGTGTGCATCAACTATAGATCAAATAACACGGCGGATATCATCAGGTAAACAAGGCAAACTCGAAGGGGTCTATCAGGGGTCTATCGTTCTGGTCCAGTTGTTTCAATGTTTGGTACATCAGATTGTTACGAAGCACAAGGATGTGCAAGGATAACGTTTCCGAGCTTTCAGTGAGTCAGTTTTCGTTTTTTGTTGTCGAAGATGAGTACTACTTACTCGAAGTTGATATATACAACAAACACTCGACTTGAGGAATACGATCCGATACGCTCACAGTAAACCGTTCTTAAAGGCCCAGCGACATACCCAGGCAGTGAACGTAACAATACAGGAATCAAATCCACATCGCCTGCCTAGAGGGCGAATAAAGTTGGAATAAAGTGGAAGCAATAAAGTTGATGCGTTGTCTAGACGAAGGAGAGAATTTATCGGCGTTATTACCTACTCACGGCACGTGTGGAGAGTCGTCGGATAATAATCAAAGAAAAGACATAAGTATTGTATATGAAACTCCACGCATGCCAAGATTGACATGAGAAAGGGAGGTGTCTGTTTGTCACTGGCACTGACTCACTGCTACTATAATCAATGCCAACAAACGGTCTTTTCTATCAACGATCATCGCAATGGCTAGCAATATTCCATCTATCAGTACTCTGGATGATTCACGCAAGAAGGACTGGGACCTCATTGAGAGTCAGCGAAGCTGGATAGGTGAGTTCTATAAACATCTGGTTAGGAAACTTAGACGCTTATGATTAATGATTATTAATGGTGCTCAGCATACAGTACGTATCGTACTACGTTCTGGATCATGCTCATCCTCGCCTCGCTCGTTCTCCTCTCAATCACTCAAGGATGTGCTGTTGGCCTTAACGCGGCTGCCCACCTTGAGCTCGACTTGACACTGAGCTCTCATGAGGCGCATGCCGCCGTTGCCACCTGTGGTGATCCTCGGGTCACGCTTCCTCTCTTACGAGCCTGGAATCCCGCTGTCGCCGACCATTTTTACACGACTAATGCGGCTGAAATGCGGAACGCAGTTTCCAACCTTGGATACTTTCCAGAATTCACCCCGGGATACGTTTTCATAACCCAGCAGCCCGCCACCGTTCCCTTTTATCGACTCTACCACCCAAAGATTCATAATCATTTTTACACTACGAGCGCAGAGGAAAGGAACAATGCCATTGCCAACCTAGGATATACCTCAGAGGGCGTTGCAGGATACATTTATTCTGATACTACGTGCGGTGGTCTTCCGTTGTATCGGTCATTCAATGGCGTTGGGGACCACTTCTACACCATGTCTTTGGATGAAAAAAATAACGCTCAGGCAAACAGGTGGAACTACGAAGGAATTGCGGGCCACATGTTTCCTTTCTGAATTCGAACAATTTTGAGCGTTCAATGCTACCCATTTTGTGAACTTGTCTATATCTGTGTCCAGTTTTTTAAACCCTTTATGCACTCGCTGTCTTTGTTTTTTTTTCATTCTTTCAAGCTGTTTGCTGGGATGTTCTTAATATGGACTCTACGGTTGGCATATGTTGTAGTCGCGAATACATTGGCACGGACGCTAGGAGTGGAGCGTAACTGTTGGAAGGGCCACCTACCGTCGTTCGGGTCTGATATCGAGATGTTGGTTCTCCTTGGGATGGTCCCAACCGTTATCGCCATCACCATTATCAATGCCGTATACGTTCACCGTCGCATTTGATGTCTAGGGGTTCGCTGTGCAGAGATAGGATTGCTCTTATGTGACCTCTGTGGATCTCGAGCGCCCCGGTACCGTATTCAGGATGCTTCTAGCTGACAGTTCTAAACTCAAAAATTTTATCGAGACTATGCAACTCGACATGCTCCACATTTTGGGATTACTCCATTGCTGCCGGTGGTTTCTGTGTACATGAGGTCACCACGTGTGGACCTCTGTGTATCTCGAGCACCTCGGTGTGTTCAATGCTGAACATTGGGCGGTGTCGGAAATATTCCTAAGCACTGAACTAGCGTGATCAGCTCTGATCATCTCTAATCAAATCGACCCACTGATTAGG
>JABAJS010007701.1:0-36878 GCA_018221635.1 Tephrocybe sp. 10521TJB
TACACCCCCAAACCCGGCTCCACATCCCCCATCCCCTGCCCCCCACACACATTCACCACCCACCCCCACTCCTCCTCATGCGACCCCTGTCCCTCCAACCACGATTGCCCCAATCTCCACAAACGCACGCGGACCTTGGTAGAGCACCCGCGACCCTCTTCGAGTCAGGTCGCAGCGAAACGAGCGGTGAGGCCGCCGAGGTGTATGAAGGCGGGGCAGAGGGCGTGTGCTTTGTATAGCGCGGCGGTGGGAGATGTGCAGTCGGTGTTGAGGGGGTATGAGTGTGTTGATGTGCTTACGGACTTGGAGTGAGTTGAGGTGTTGTCTTTGGAAGGCCTACGGATCTGAATTGATGCATAGGTCGTGTGGAGGTTGCGTGGATCTGTCGTTGGATAATCGGTCATCTCCTACTGATGGTAGAGACTGTAGTGGTATTCCTAATGTCGACGCTGTGCGTTGTGAGGCAGGGAGATGCGTCATTGGTGTGTTCGTGTACTTTTCCTTGATTTTCTGTAATTGACTCCTTGTTTAGATTCATGTCGTCGTGGATTTTACCGTTCTCTTGACGGTCGCGATTGTCTTCGTTTAGCAGATTTTTAAGAGCAATAATTATGACCATTCTTTCTGAATTCTGGTGTTCTATGCGACGGAAGACTGGGCTGCACAATACGTGAAGCAATATTCCCGCGGGTTCTACATTGATGTTATCTAGTCTAATGCCTTCTTCACTTGTTAGAGAAACACTGTGCGATGCAAAAATCAAGCAAAATATCCACGGCTTAGTCGGTATTTCTGATATCTCAGGAATTATGGAATTAGATACTCTGAGTAATTATAAACTATCTCCAACTTTAATGGAGAAAAACGGTTCAGATCCTGTGGTTTCCCTCTTTTTGAGTTCTGGGAAAAGAATCACCCTGCCGCTTGATGCTGTCACAGGGACCATCATTAAAAAACGTTTCGCAACGGTCATTGTCAAGTCGCCATTGACAATCAAATGCTGGCACGTAGACGACGTCTCTTTCCTGCATCGACTTCTGCGGCATACGAAGGACGACTTAAACAAGCAATACATGGGTTGAAAACTGGTATCCATTCAACAATTAGACAGGCGGCACCGTTCAGTGAAGCGGGCGCGTTTGATAGAAGAAGAATGATGTGCGGCTGTCTGTGACGATCTGTGACCGCCAAGCGCCAAGCGCCAAGTGCTGAATGCTGGGTTGATGCCGACTACGTAGGTGATAGTATAATAAACCCCTCCTCCTCCACATGATAAAGCAACTTAGGCGCGTTGTTGCCACGCTACAGGACCGGCCGTACGTACAATGAGTCAGAATGGCTTATATACCGTGATTGTGATCTGCAGCTCTTTCTCGTTGACCCCCCCTTTTGACCTACATACGATCTCGAGGGCACACTAACCGTCCGCCGTCATGAATTCTTCGTTAAAGTGGAGTCAGGAATCAAACCAGCTTGTGTTGAGCCCCCCAATTAAAGTACAGTCAGTTAACATTCCGAACTCTTGTCTAGTGTGACTTCTTTTCATGCCCTGTCAAGTAGTTCAACCAGCCTCTTCCTCGATGCGCTTGCAATTCCCGCCTTTACAGTCACGCTATCGGCCGTGCTCCTCATATTGCATCTCTTCTTGACGTCGCGGCTCTACAAGATATTTAAGACGCGTCTTTTCAAAGAGGCATCCATTACGAAAGTCGCCAGCATTCCAACTGAAAGCCATATCGCCGAGCATTAGCGGAGATGTCATCTTCGCCTACAAGCTGGCTCGTTTGATAGGGTGTTTAACACTTTTTATCCTTTCAATTTCTGGGCTACTTAATAAACCGTTGGAGGAGCGTAATTACAATTACCTGGCGATATCCGCGACATATCTAGGTCTTAGCAATCTCTTCACCATCTTGACGGTATTTTTTCATCTCTTTCTCAGTTATACGCGTCTTTTTTGGTAGCTCTGACCATTTACGCCTCGATGGGTTGGAGATGTGTCGCCTCCATTCATACTGACATCCTGCTGCTGACAACATTCGGTGTCTTCTTCTATCGGGATATATTTCCTCTTGCGACGTATACACGTTCTCCTGTGGATGCTTCAGGCCCGCTGTTGTGGACAGAGATATCTTTATTGGCCTTGATAAGCGTGGCTATTCCCCTCCTCATTCCCCGTCACTACATACCCGTTGATCCCAAGGTAGATTCTCTTTTGCAGCCCTGGATTGAGTTGTCTCTAATCGTACTACACATCAGAATCCAATGGCAGTTCCCAACCCAGAACAGACCGCGTCCCTGCTGTCATTGGTTGTATATTCATTCTTGGATCCTATCATCTTTTTGGCGTACAAGATTCCTCACTTATCACATGATCAGCTTCCGCCTCTCGCTGATTATGACTACGCTGAACACTTGAAGGCGACCAATTTCCCTGTATGTATTGGACATGCCATCCCGCTTGTCGTTCTTGTTTAACAATCTACAGCATCTGGATCCCTTCGCTGGAGGCCCAAAACGACATCTATTCTGGGGGCTGATGAGGGTTTTTCGACGCGAGTACATCATACTCATAGTGTTGCTGATTATATATGCGGCTGTCAGTATTGTTTCCCCCATTGGCATTAAAGAGTTGCTTCGGTACGCCTGACCATATTGCACAAAGTGAATTCTCATCAAAAGAGTACGGCAGGTATATTGAAACCCGAGGGGAAAATGCTACGATCCGCCCATGGTTCTGGATAGTATGGCTCTTTGTTGGTCCTACTATAGGCTCAAGTGGTACATCTATATTTCTGTACGTCGATCAAGTCTTATGGGTGCAGATTGAATGTATTCAATTCATGCAGATGCGGATTTTCGTGTGTGCGGAGGGTATAATTACCCAACTGATCTTCGAGCATTCCCTTCGCATTCGCGTCAAGGCTGAAGCAGAGCCGGGCTCATCTGCTGACTCTACCCCGATGCCATGGGACACGGATTCAACCATGCCTCTCCAGACACCTTTTTCTGACGATGGTGGCGCAGACGCCGGCGCCAGCACGCCCCCTAGTGAGCTAAACAGCTCAACTGAGGTGGCTACCCTACATTCTCAGGACGACCTACCCGCCAGTTCTTACACCATCAAGTCGACAAGCACGAAAAAAGACAAGGAGAAACGTTCTACGAAGTCAGTTCTGATTAGGGAACCCGCGCACTATCCCGATGCAGCAAATTTCGTTGGAAAAATCAATAATCTTGTTACCACCGATCTGAACAATATCACAGAATCTCGAAACTTCTTGTTCGCTTTGGTCTATTTTCCTGTCCAAGTCACTCTATGTATTGTCTTCCTGTATCTTGTACTTGGCTGGAGGTGAGTTGGCTTTCCTTTTTTCTTGTTCTCTAGCTAAAGGTCAAATTAGTGCGTTTGTTGGTCTGGCATCGATTATATTGCTATTTCCCGTTCCAGGATATGTCGTGAAGCAAATACAGAGCGTCCAAGAGATCAGGTTGAAGGCAACTGATGCTCGTGTACAGACGGTCACTGAAAGTAGGTTATGCCATATCGACCTCAGAACATGAATACAAGTTGACGACACCTCCAGCCATGAACGTACTGCGCATGGTGAAGCTTTTTGGTTGAGAGAAAGATCGATGAGAGAATTGCCGATAAGCGAGAGAAAGAGCTGGTTTGGATATGGAAATGCCAAATCCTCGATATGATCAACGGCAACATAAAGTAAGTGTTTGTGTTTACCCACCAGTCGTCAGAGGCTAACTCGTCCGAAGTTTCCTCATTCCAGTCGTGACTATGATTGCAACCTTTTCAACCTAGTAAGCACTATATCCAGTCTTTTAAAATTGTAATTATTACTTACATGAATCTCTTTAGCGTTCGTAATACCGAAATTCCCTAACATATCACATTAAAGACCGACATTTTTTGCAGACAATTATCATGGAACAGGAGCTTAGTGCCTCCAAAGTTTTCAGTTCTATGGCGGTTTTCGACCTGATTCGTGAACAACTTCACATGGTGTTCTACTCAACTACGCAGCTCGTCACCGGAAAAGTGTCTATTGATCGGGTCAATGACTTTCTCCAAAAAGTGTGATTTTTGTTTTTCCGTATAGCTCTTTGTTGAAACACCACAGACCGAACTCCTGGACTGCTTCTCTGAAAAAGAAAACAACGACCTATTCCCGCACGATGGCCAGTCTAATGAAGAAGCTGGGTTCCATGACGCTACTTTTGTGTGGTCAAGCAACTTGGAGGGTAGCGTGACGCCTTCAAAGCGTAAATTTAGCCTTAAAATAGAGGACGAATTGTTCTTCAAGAGAGGACAGATTAATCTCATCGTTGGTCCAACGGGATCGGGAAAGACATCCCTCCTCATGGCTCTTCTAGGTACATTACCTCTCAGCCTTTCGATTTCACAATCTAAGAGTTACAGGTGAAATGCACTTTAAACCTTTGCATCCTCGCTCGTGGTATAACCTGCCTAGGAAGCAAGGGGTGGCGTATGCAGCGCAGGAGTCTTGGGTTCAGAACGAGACCATCAAGGTAGGTCAAGCCTCTGCTCTTCTTGTCCGTTTACTCACCGATTCAGGAAAATATTGTTTTCGGAGCGCCCTTTGACGAAGAACGTTACAAGAAAGTTCTGTATCAATGTTCACTTGAACGTGACCTGGCCTTATTCGAAGCGGGAGATCAAACTGAGGTGGGAGAGAAAGGCCTGACGCTGAGCGGCGGGCAAAAGGCTCGCATTACTCTGGCCCGGGCAGTGTATTCCCAAGCTCAGATCATTCTTTTGGATGATGTCCTGGCTGCTCTAGAGTCAGTAGTGTTCGATCTTACGACCTATTTTCTGATCAATCTAGCTTAGTGTTCACACCGCGAAGTGGATCGTTGAGAAACGTTTTTCTGGAGACCTCATACAAGGCAGGACTGTTCTTCTTGTGGTAAGCGCATACTCGTCGTTCTCAATTTGTTGACTGACACGCCTAGACCCACAATGTGGCTATAGCCCGCCCAATCGCGGGCTACGTGGTGTCCATGGCCATCGAGGGCACAATTCATGCTCAGGGCTCGGTGTCTGAGGTATTTTCTGAAGATCATTTCCTCGCTGATGAATTGGTCAAAGGGGAAGCTGCAATTTCCAGGGTTGAGATCGAGGTTGATTCTTCATCTCCTAATACAGAAGCGAAGCCAGATGGGAAGCTCATCATAGCTGAGGAGATAGAAGTTGGCCGTGTCGGCTGGGCTGCATGTGAGTTCTTCCCGATCATCTTTTCACTGCAAGACTGATGCCATTGAAAAGTAAAGCTATACTTCTCTGGGCTTGGTGGTAATAACCCTGTGCTTTACTTCGTGACTGTTACCATCGGACTGTTTTTGAGCGACTTTTTAACCGCAGCACAAACTTGGTACCTTGGTTACTGGGCATCACAGTATGACACGCACCACTCGTCGGATGTGCCGGTGTTTTAGTGAGTGCTTCAATATTGAAGGGCATACAACACAACTTGACCTATTTGTCAAGCTATATTGGTGTTTATGGTGCGCTCTATTTGAATTCTGAGACCATTGGCTAAAGCAGCAGAATGACAGGCGGACTTACACTAATCGCTACTACAATCTATTGCTCCTCATATATAGTGTATACTTATGGAGTCATGCGGGCATTGAGGAGCATTCATGCACGTCTCATATCGTCTATATTGGGTACAACTTTAAGGAAAGTCTCGGTTGCCTCATTCCATGGTAATGGATCTGTATCTCATTGTGTAGATGGCTTGATGTGACACCTACTTCTCGCATGATAGCAAGATGCACGCAGGATATCAGGGCTGGTACGACCTTTAGCTTCTTTGTTAATTTCTCGCTCATGAGTGCCTACTGTGACCTCTAGTGGACGGGCCGGTCTCGTTAGAACTTCGGTGGCTTTCTGAAATGACGGTGTTAATGCTTGTGAAATTTGGGGCCGTCGTATTGTTTACCCCTGCCTTTCTTCTCCCCGGAGTTCTTGTAGCGATACTAGGTGGCTGGATAGGGCAGATTTACATGGCAGCCCAGCTTTCAATCAAACGTGAGATGTCCAACTCAAAGTCTCCTGTCCTTGGCCAGTACGTTCTTTGCATAATAATCTTTGTTGATTACTCACTAGCGAGAAAGCTTTGGTGCAGCAATTGCTGGTCTTAGTGAGCTAGATAAATTCTATTTTTGTTCATGTGTTTGATGTGTACTCAAGCATCCATTCGTGCTTACGGCGCCCAGCAAACATTCAAAAACGAGTCATTTAGCCGCATCGATCGATACACACGAGCCGCACGTACATTTTACAATCTAAATTGTTGGATTTGCGTGAGGATAGATGCTATCGGAGGCTTGTTTTCGGCCTCGCTCGCAGCCTACCTCATTTACTTCCAGGACCAAGTAGCGTCAAATACTGGTTTCTCCATTAACATGGCAGGTTAGTCATTTATTTTATAACAACGTATGATTCCTCACTTTGATCGAAGTTGGCTTTAGCGGTATGATTCTTTGGTGGGTCAGGGTTTTCAATGATTTTGAAGTACAAGGTTAGTCAAATCAATCTGCGGTGTAGACTTGCTTTTCATCAAAGAGATCACAGGCAACAGGTTTGTAATTCTAGACACAATCCGCATGTTATGCTCATCAAGTCTAGCTTGGAACGTATTCAAGGCTATATTAAAATCGAGCAAGAGCCGAAAGCCACCAAGGAGGGCATTCCTCCGGCATATTGGCCGTCCAGTGGCGAAATCCGGGTAGAGAACTTGTCAGCAAGATATTCACTTACTGGGCCCGAAGTACTACACGATCTCTCATTCCATATCAAATCTGGGGAGCGTGTTGGTGTTGGTAAGATATTTCTTAGTACCTCCGTGATCTCTTGCGATCTCAATCCCCCCAAGTTGGAAGGACAGGTTCGGGGAAAGTGTGTATTGATTTCATCTTCACTCTCGCATCTGAATGTGACCGAAATCCCGCAGAGCTCCTTGACCCTTTCGCTTCTGCGCTGCATTTTCACTGAAGGCAGCGTGTATTATGATGGTCAGAATACAAACGCGGTGAATCTAGATGCACTCAGGTCCAACATCACTATCATTCCACAGATCGTCAGCTATTCCTTCTTTCTTCTTGTCCCCCACATAACTAATTAATTTTGTAGCCCGAGCTGTTGAGCGCTACGCTGAGAGAAAATCTAGATCCCTTTGATCAATATGACGATGCTACTCTGAACGACGCTCTCCGCGCTGCTGGGTTATTTTCTTTACAAGGAGAATTAGATGAAGGACGCATCACTTTAGATAGTGCCATTTCGAGCGGTGGCGGTAACCTATCAGTGGGTCAACGCCAAATCCTTGCTCTAGCAAGAGCAATTGTGCGTGGTAGTAAGCTGCTTATTCTGGACGAAGGTAAGCAGCCGTTCCAGTGGCGCATGTCTCCTGCGCTGACCGTCCCTGTTCAGCAACTTCTGCCATTGGTCAGTCTTCTAATAGGCTCTATGATCTCGCTCTCATTAATCCATTCGACCAGACTACAGGACGGATTCAATTATACAAACATCTCTTCGTAAAGAGTTAGGTAGTGACGTGACCCTGATAACAGTCGCCCACAGATTGCAAACAATCATGGATGCCGATAAAATCGTTAGCCTCTTATTTCAGAAATTCATAAAGAATGTTTGTTTTAACCATTGACCGCTTCAGATGGTTCTCGATGCTGGGCGAATTGTAATTGTCCCGTTCAAATTACTTGACCACATCTTACTGATCAGTTTGAAAGGTTGAATTCGACACCCCAAAAGAATTACTTAAGATCCCGAACGGGAGACTGAAGGCTCTCGTAGATGAATCTGGCGACAAGGAGGCACTATACGCGATGTTAGGGGGCCTGAAGGAAGATGTCTGACATGAGCCGTTCCCCAGAACGTAGGTTTTTATTTGACAAAGTGATGTTAGAGTAGGAACTGTGATTAAATTGAACCGTAGCTTCTTGCCTACCATGATTGAGTAGCCTATAATTCACAACCCATTCAATATATTAATAGCTTGTAGCCCCTCCGCCGCATTCATGACGCAAACTGTTCCTGTTGACACTGCCAACGGTGCTGTACTGGAAACTAAAGCTCGTGGAGAAACACATTTTCAATCCATCGTCAATGGGAAAGCGGTGGTCATGATACTAAAGGACTGTCTACATGCACTAGACATTCCTATCAATCTACTATCAGTTGGTACCATGGTTGCGAAGGATTTAAGTCTTATCTTCGAGCCAGGAGCGACGTCTATCAACTTTCCAAAATCTACTCCTGGGGTTAGTGAACAGGCAATTCAGGCTAAGGTCTACGGCCATCCTTCCTTTCTATTCTGCGACTTTGTTCTTCCTACTGCTCCGACTGCAAACACCACACTCCAATTTGTATGTCCAGCATATTTCCCTCGCACATCGGCTACTCCATCTCTTTGGCATAGTCGATTGGGACACCCCAGTCGTGAAACTACATGATTTGTCCTTACGAAAAACATTGCGTCTGGGATTAAATACACGGGTACTTTCGAAGATGATCATTGTATTCAATGCATTATTGGCAAGCAGGCAGCACGCCCCTTCGATCACTTTGAACATTGTGTGAAGGACATATGTGAACTTCTACACATGGACTCGTGTGGACCCTTCCCAGTACTTTTTTCGAATGGACGGACTTCCCATTTCCACTCAATCCTTGATGGCTGTTCTATTTTCAGCAATACCGCTCTCCTCGCTAACAAAAAGCAGGCTGTTACACATTTTCAGCGCGTCCACTCGAGCTGGGAACTGAAGTCAGGCAAAAAGGTTTGGAAAGTTTGTTCGGATGGAGCGAAGGAATTCATTGCAGGGACTCTCAAGAATTCAACAGACCACTCCATATGCTCACCAGCAGAATGGAAAAGCTGAAAGATACATTCAAACAATCGAAGACATGGCTCAGGCACTAATGGCAGATGCGGGTCTACCAATGTATTTTCTAGGGGATGCCATACTGACACCGCAGTACCTTTGAAATTGACTTCCGATTTCGACACTCCCTGGTTTATTAACACCATATAAGCTCATGGAGAGCACTAAGCCAGACCTCTCACATCTTTGAGTGTGGGGTTGTTGCTGCTTTGTTCTTTGGCCTCATAAGACTCAGACCAAGGGAGAAACACGGTGTTTTGAAGTGACTTTTGTGGGATACACTCACCAGATACTGGTACTCTTATGCAATATACTGTCTAATTAGACAGAGTCAAAAATGCATTTCCATGTGTAACAGTCCTATGTAGTACATTAGACCCAGCTAAGGCATTAATGTATTCCTGTAATGCATCACTCATGCATCACTCATGCATTACTCCACTACATCTCCTTGCCCCCCCTCCTGCCCATTTCCTCATTTGGGTTGTACAGGGTGCTCATCATGCGCCAGGAAGCTGGTTCTATTCTAGATACATCTAAAATTAGAACAGAACCAAGATGACTTGAGGGATCAATGTGATGTAGAAGATGCCTCTAATATGTTTCCTGACTTGGAGAAAGAAAGACCCTTACCACATAAAATCATTTCAAAAAGAGGAGAAAAAACATGCCAGGATATGGATACTATTTGAAATGGATAGTTTGGTGTCTGACACATCTTTTCACTATAAAATATAAAATTCCTACACAACTACATAACTGGTCCCTGTGAATATCTGCCAATTTCTTTGCCATTTTTTTTCTATCAGAGGTAGCAATGAGTAAATGGAGTTGACTACTGAATACTTTCAGGTATCTGAGCAGCCATCAATTGATTTCTGAAAGCAACATTGTGAGTTAAAGCATTCACAGGTGAGAGCACTCAGTGTATGTACTTGTCATACCACTTTTCAGCCTTAGCATAGTTCAATTGAAGAAGTCCTTGAGGTGTAACATATTTTCTGGGCTGTCCCATGAAATAGTACTAGTCAAAAGAGAGTTCCCTAATGCAAACTCACAAGCCATTGTGGCCTTATTGTGCATGCTCTTACTTTTACTCAGATCATGTTCAAATTGCTTTTCAGGTGTCCCCAATCGAACCAATGATTTAATATTTATTTTATATCAGTTGACCAGCCCATGCTCATCCTTATCTGAATTTTTCAAAACATTTTGTCAAGATTGCCAGTCCACCAGTATGGTGACACATATCCATCAAATGTCCAAACATAGTAATTCTTTTTGTTAACCATGGTGGAAATGTAATGTGTGTCTGCACCCATTGCCACCACATCCAAGGCAAAGTGTTATGTCCTTATTGAACCATTGTGATTGAGTTCTGATGCCTGCTCAGTGCTGAAGTCATGTAATTGCCCACTATGTTTTATTCATTTCTAATTCTGGTAATTGGTATGTTCAGCCACACCCACAGACTCTGTATTTTAGTTGATCTTGTTGTATTTTGGTATTAACAATATAATATTATCCTTTCAATGTATAATTTTTGCCCAGTTCTGGTTATGAAGGTGCTAAAAATACAGACCTATCTTTAGTCTACCTGCATGCTCCATGACACATTGACAAAAATAGATGTGCACATGCCCACCACCTAAAGAGGGTAGGTTTACATGAAAGTGCAGGAACTGGACATGTGAATTGATGTATAGTTGCATACAAGTTTGTTCTTGTATCATTTCATATTCCACCCATTCTATTTGACCCCTCTCTTTCTACAAAGCCCTAGTACCTCTTCCACCTATCCTCATTTGTTGTTATACACTCAATATACCTCTCAGAAGTCCCAGAATATATTTTCTATCTGTCATTCCTTTTCTATATACCGAAAACCCTAATTTTGTACCAATACCCTTTTCACCCTCCCCCACCTCATGCCATCATTATATTCTTGTTCTAATAGTTCCAATAGCATAAATGTATACTAATAAAGCCTCTCAATGCAGTTTCTTGTCTCTGTAAAATCTCTGGTATATATAATAATCATATGGGTCTATTATATGACATTACAAGTTGTGTGAAGTCTTCGCTTATTTAAATGTGATTGAGGAAAGGGAAAAAATTAAATTAACATATTCAAGTATATTGTCTTGAGTAACTGTTGTATAGAAATAACAGATTTGTTCTTTAAGAGAATGTAGAAAGGTCTGAGGGCACCCCCATATTCTATGTGGGGGTGCCCACACATTATTGACCTGAAGGGCACCCTCACTACCCAAAAAAGTGGGCACTCCCACCCTAGAATGGGTGTGCCCCTGGGAGTACCCACCTCTCCATGGGTGCACCCATGCCTAGTGGGCTGCTCCCAGGGGATTACCCCCCTTCAAAGGGGGCCACACAAGAGGGAGCAACTACCCCCTAAGGGGGAGGGTAGGGGGCCGCCTGAAGTGATGATGAATCATTTGAAGACACCCCAGCATATGTGAGATCTATCCCTTTAGACCTCCCACTCAGATTGTACTCAACAAACTGGTAATTTATTAGGAAATCCTGGTGTGAGTTCTTAGGTGCTTGGAATATGATATGGAAAGACAAGCTAAACTTTCCTACATGCAGTATTGCCAACACTACTTATCACAAATGTACCAACTCTAGTTTATGTGATATGGCTGCTATTCATTAACATCACTGCCCCTGACAGTCCATATTTGTAATTGGGTCATTCACAGTAGAGGCATTCAACTTATGATCTGATTTTATAAAAGTTGTATGACAAGTTGTACTCTAAGTTGGGCCACTCCTGTGAATGACCATAACAAAACACTGGTCAATTGACAGACTTACCACCTACTGATGTTGATCATCTCATGATCAAAAATCATAGCCAAGTTTTGGATTCCCCAAGTCATTTAAAATGACAGGTACTGTATCACTAGGTCTGTAGCATCCTGTGGATGCCCATTATTCAACCTCTCATTATATCACACAAATAATGAAACTCATGTTCATTGTCATCTAACAAGCAAATGTCCTGTGACTCATGCAGGAAAGGCTGAGGAAGGGCAGTTTGATGCAGGGAGACCCTGTAAGATTCACTTGGGGAATCTGGAGTCAATGTAAAAGAGTTGTATTAGACATGTAACATAGGATATAATGTATAACTAATTGTAAGCTCACCTGGAGTCAAGGTAAAAGAGTTGAACTCCAGCAAGCCAAGTACCGCAGACAATAAAATGAGTTTGCATATGTATGTGCTTAAAGGGAAAGATAAGATAGATGTTGAGGAAACATATGTGATCTGATATTCATGTTCATCACTCCCACTTGACAAAATGTCTATCCCTTGACCACTCCCAGTCTGTCTTGGAACTTTTTGAATGCCTCATGGGGAAGTGCCTTCATGAAAATGTCGGCAAGCATATCTTTGGTGGAACAATACTGTAGGTTTATTTCTTTGCTTTCAATGTGTTCTTGAAGGAAATGATGCCTGATGTCAATGTGCTTAGCATGTGAGTGTGTGACGACATTACATACCAACATGATGCAACCTTGATTATCTGCATGAGTCACTGTGGCATGTGCTTGAGGGTGCCTGAGGTCCTCCAACAGGACCCAAAGACAAATGGCTTCTTTGGTGGCATTTGATGCTGCCATGTACTCAGCCTCTACCATTGATAGTGAGATGGTTGGCTGCTTCTTTGCTGACCATGAGACTGAACTGCCAGTCATGTTGAATATGAATCTGCCCATGGAATGTCATGAATCAATGTCTTATGCCCAGTTTGTGTCTGTCCAGCCAATCAAGTCAATGGACTTGTCACTCCCACTCCTTCCACACACTAGCTCAAGCTCAGCTGTGCCTTTCAGGTAGCAGAGAATGTGTTTTGCAGCCTCTAGGTGTTGTTTTCCAGGAGCGCTGCTGAATTGAGATATGATGCCGATGGGATATTGGATGTCGGGTCAAGTTTGGGTGGAATAGAGTAGTGCCCCAACTATTTCAAGGTAATGTAAGCTGTTCACAAATTTGGTGTATTCCAAATGCTCAGCATCAGTTTTGGGTGACTGTGAGGTGGAGAGGACTTGTTTGGTGATGAGGGGTGTGGAAATGGGGGCACATTTGGACATACCAAACTGCATGAGGATTTGGTGGATGTACATGGTCTGGTTTAGAGAGATGGTGAGTGCCTGTCAGTTTCTTCTGACCTGAATTCCTAAAATATATCTTGGTTCTCCCAGATCTGAAATCTCGAATTCTCCAGATAGTTCACCCTTGAACTTCTGGATGGTTGCAAGACTCTTTGCAGTGATGGCCATATCATCAACATATACCAGCACCAGCATCACAATTTTGCCATTTTTTCAAAGGATATAGAGGCAGTTGTCTGCCCAGCTCTTCTTGAAGCCAGCTTTTGACATGACCTCATCAAGCTTCATCTTCCATAAAGCAGCTTCCTCATCCTCCAGTACCCACCACTCTTTCTGGCGATGACCATGCCATCCAGAATTGTCATGTACAACTCCTCCTCAAGGTCTTCCTGGAAGTAAGCTGCCACCACATCTACTTGGTGCAGCTTCCAATCTTTCCAGGCAACAACTGACAGAAGGGTATGGAGGGTGGTGAATTTTGCAATGGAAGAGAATGTTTTGGTGAAGTCCTGGCCATATACTTGCAAGAAGCCTTTCACAATGATCTGAGCTTTGTACTTCAAGACATTCCCATGCCCATCACATTTGACACAAAACATGATGTGGCTGCCTATGGCCAACCTCCCTCACCATGCAGATGGCATCCAAGCAGTAGCGGGTCTCTGCTTTGTGGGGGTTGGTACTTGTTGGCATTGGCAGAATATGGATGGTTGAAGTTGTGACTGTACGAACACCGGATTTACATTCCCAGGAGAATTTTTCATGATCGTGGCCCTCCTGGGAGGTGTCGAGAGTGCAGGGGTTGTGAATGGCTGTGGCCCCTGGCTGTAGGATCCATAATTTAAGCGGCAGTGTAGTTAGGTCATGGAAGTTCTTACATAGGCTATTATGAGTACCTGTGCCCATAGGGGTGGATATTTGTTTGCGGGCTTACTGGTCCTTGCATGCAACTGGAGTAGCTGCATCAGAAAATGTGACACTCACCCCATGAATCTATGGTACCAAACCTTGCTCTTAGCCCATAAAATACATTATCTTGTATTGCTGTCAGTGACTAGTCATTGTCCGCACAGATACTGAGGTGCCGACTGTCCAAAAAATAGAAAATGATCTGCAAAAAATAAATTGGATGATTTTTGATAATTTATAATATCATACATGTCATACAAGCCATATTTCGTAGTTCCATGGGAGATGATAAGAGTTGATGAGGTGTAGCACTGTCAGTGTGTCGACGAGGGTGTAGATGACAAATGAGATCAAACTTACTGGACTGTTGAATATCTGATGCTGTTAAAACATATAAATTGAATACAATATTCTATGGTGTACAGAAGGGTTCAGGAATAAAGGGAAAATATTTAAGTATATATCAAAGTGAATTGGTGCAGTAGTTTGTTGAAAGTAAGGGGTCATTGAAAAAGTCAGACAAAAATCAAAAAGTAAGAAAGGCTTGATGTAACATTTAGTAGGGTATACCACTATCCCACATCCAATTACTAGGGGCTTGAGGCCAAGCTCAAAAATTGTTATCCACTATTCATATCCACTATATTTCTGTCCAATTAACTCCAGACAAGACTAACATTACAGCCTCAAAGTATATAATAACTAGTAAATATCATAATTCTTGAGTACAAGATGTCCATACAACAATTCAATGTGACAGCACAGCCAGTGACTTACCAAATATATTAAATATAGCAATGGTATCCTTCCCCAATTAGTTATTAGGATGGGAGTTGCAGGGTCAAGAGAAAGAGGAAACAGAAGGTCCTCATGTGGCATAGTCCCCATGGACTCATTGCATTCACATTGATCAACTTCCCGACCTCAAAAGGGAGACACTTAAAAAGCCAAAACCAAAAATCTATCCTTCTCCTTTTCTATCATACAGGCCACTTGCTTTAATGCATGAATGTAATTACACCATTCTTCATTGATATATATATAGGCAGACTTTCATACGATGGCTCTTTAGGTGCCTGAGTTGATGAAGGGGTGTGTCAAAAAAGCAATTTTACCATAGTGAGAGTCATTGAATTGTTTAAAGAGCCTATCTTTCAAGAGTCATGCATATAGGCAGCAGGGAACAGGGCCCAGAAATTAGAATCAGTACTAAAGGAAGTTGTAAACCTAGTAACGACTCATGGAATGAAAACTGATTTCCCTCAATTGTGGAGGTGGATGAAAGAGTTAGTGTGATGTATATAAAAAATACTTTACCCAGAGTTGGTGCCAGGGAAGTGCAGCATGGTTGGTGACAACAGATGGTGTGAAGAGGTAAATGGTTCAGTCTTTGCCATAGATGTTGGAACCAGCCAACCGGTTGGGAGGCCAAATCTCTACATCATCCATTCAGGGAATTAGAAGCAGGGTTTAATGACCAGTCATCCTGTTAGGCCCCTTCCACATGTACAAAACACCCCCCTAACATGCCATCAAGAAGCACGAGGTGTCTTGCCTTAGGTGTGCCTTCGCAGTGCAGATAGCACTTGGATGACCTGATGTTGTACTTATACTGTCGTTGTCAACAGTGTGGAGTCTTTGTGCCGTTGTACTCTAGTATAGAAAACAGGTGATAAATACCTTGCACCATAGTGCTGGAGCTCAGTCGCAGCTAAGCACACAGATATGAGATATTCTCTGTACCTTTTAGTACTAGCAGTATCCTCCAGACACCATGTTCTACCTACCACTATCAGCTAACATTTTGGGCAACCAGAACAAGCCGTGGCATGGCTGTGCTAGCAGTGCTAGCAGTGTCATGGCTGGACTTGGGATTAGCATGGCTGTACATGAGTTAGCACGGCTCAACATGAATCAACATGGCTTGATAATTTATCTAAAGACCAATTCTGAGTGAAATTCTGGTGTTCTCTAGTGCTGTAATGCATGTCTAGTTCAACCAATCCATGCTCCTGTGACCTTAATAGTGCTATATCCCTGATACAAGGCTAGAATATGTTGATAAACCTGCTTATTTTGCATTCAGTGGCAGATAAATGCTACCTGATGACACCAAGACAGACCTCCATGACATCACAGGCTCCTGCAGGCATTAACATAGCCTAGGTGAAAAAAAAGCTAGATTGTGGGTGACCAATGATTGTAGTTGGAGCTAAGCAAATGGGTGAGGTTTAATTGGCACAGATCAGTGTACAACATATGCTGAGAAATGAAGTCAAAGCATCTTGAGCTTCACCTCATCAATTTGAGTGCTCATATCCTACGGTGAAGAGAAATGTCTGGAGAGACGGTATTTCATTGATTTATTCCACTATTATCCTAGGCCTGTTCTTCAGATGTTGTTGTAGTACCTTCCAATTTATGGCAAAACCTCTCTGACTCACACAGCTCAATGCTCCTCTTGCATGCCCCAGTACCTGCTGTTGCACTGCCAAGTACCTGCTCTCACATGGCTAGTGCTACTCACACATGGCCAGCACTGCTCAGTACACAATGTGCATGGCTGAGTCACTGCTTGACATGTCTATAGCACTTCTGCATCACAGCTAGACACAGCTCTAACACAATTACTTCACATATGTATACTGATGGTGCTGCCATGATGAAAAGGATTCATGTTGTCTCTGATGCCATTGCATGTGCCACGGAAGTACTTTTTCTGATCACTTGTTTCGAGATTGATCTCTTTCCTTTTTGTCAGGACCTTTACTCTTTATTGGACTATCAAAAATGGTTTCTGATTTCTCTTATGCTGCAACTTGTACAATGCAAGTAGCCTAATGGTTTTTGTGAGTTCCCATTGACATATATACTGGATCAACTCTAACATTCTCTCAGAGACTTTTATGCACTTTTATCGCTACTTTGCTCCCAATGAACACCGTAACACTGTAATCCATGTATACAATGAAGCCAATCTGTTGGGCTTCCTACTCACTTTTCACAACAGCAGGTTGACTTATTTCACAAGCTTGGGTTATGATATACTCCAGGCTCCAGGCCAACTAGTATATTATGGCACAAGACTATTTATTACAGCATTGGTTTATTTATTACAGGGGTTACTAGTCTAATACCAGGGAAGAATTGCCAGCATATTCAGCACACATCTCACTATCTAGACAACATTTCTGCACCTACCCAGTGGCACAGCTTACCCCATGTGCACAGCTCTACATGGTAGATGTGGCACTGCTGTTGCACTGCTGAACTCTTGATTGCATGGCTGTTGCACAGCGCAGCCATGGTAAAAAAGTAGGTGCCCTAACATTTCAATGCACAGCCTGACTGTCTGGTCACATGAACTATAAACAGTCTTTTTGCCTTCAAATTGTGATCTGACAGGTACCCTGAATCTAAATTCATCCCACAATTCTATATTGATAGACGCCTGCCCATTTACCCTGGTCACACATTAGGCACCAAACTTGAACACATGCTACCCATATGAATTGTCTGGCATTTGTCGATGTCAAAGAAAG
Source organism: Tephrocybe sp. 10521TJB (assembly GCA_018221635.1). Lineage (NCBI taxonomy): Eukaryota > Fungi > Basidiomycota > Agaricomycetes > Agaricales > Lyophyllaceae > Tephrocybe > Tephrocybe sp. 10521TJB. The sequence continues at coordinate 17,538 of JABAJS010007701.1, forward strand.
CTCAAGGTCAGTACCTCAAGTGGTTTGGCTCCATGGAGTAATCAGCAAAGCTGGGAAAGGTTTCTCGTTCAGTAGACCATGAGATCAATGTATAGCATTTTTGCCATCTCAATGCCAGTAGTTAACTGACCTCCAATTTAGATTTATGCGCATTTTCTTCTGAGATAGAAGATGACTAAAATTTTACTCCAATATCAAATTATTCTATTAACTTGCTGTAAGAGTCATGCCCAAAGGAAATGTCTCTCATTATAATGGAGCCATCTATTTGTATTCCAAGGCCCAAGAAAGATACTGATGTCCAGCACAGGATGCAATATCACCTTTCTAGGGATACTTATTCTCATCTTCTGGGCATCTAGATATGCGTGAATTTTGAGCATTTGATACATGGTCTGACATCTTTCAAATATTCAGGGTCTCACTTTCAGCTCATGATTCCATAATTTGGAATATTTGTACCTTGAGCATCCATCAAGGAAAAGTTGATTGGCTACTTGGGGTCTCTCACTATTATTTTGTTTATCACGGGGCCTGTGATCTATACTCATCCACTCCAATGGTATGGCTCTGAGAGCTGTCTGTTGCCTCATGGCTGTCAGGCAACACCGTCAAGGGCTTTCCCCTAGATAGGAAAGTCATTCTTTGATGCCAGGCCTTGGTACGTGTGAAGAGGGTACAGGAAACAGATTTGGGTGCATGTGCACAGACTCAGAAAGGTCCAATCTAGCTTTTAATTGGCAAAATTGTGCACACACTATTACCATATCGAAATCATGCTCTGCTGCTGAGTCAGTTCCTACTGGATACTTATAGGCCTTTGAAACATTGCCTTCTTCCATACTCTCACATTTCCTCTGACAACTTCATAAATGTGTTTTACAAATTATCATGGGCTGGTTCAACAAAGGTAGCAATCAAGCTGTGGCCTATGACTTGGTAGATTGAATTATTATTACATGCAACAGTCTGGTCTGAATGAGCACCTAGGTGACCAACAGGCTGACAGAAGCTTCTTGGACTCCAGAACTCATTATAGGTGCGTCAACCTTTGTCAACCGCTTTAACTGTAGGAAGTTTTGATATCTCCTTTTCTAGACACTGCGAGCTACGAAGCCACCAAGGTGTTTATTGCGGGTACTTGCTTCAGGTCCAGACTGATGGTTATATTATTCATAATTATGCATACAAAGATTACCTTGCAAATAATGGTCATTCTCCATCCAAGAAAAGAGCGACTGAGCTTCTGTATGCCTCTCTACTGATTCATTATGTCATCCTTGCTCACAATGTTCATAGTGCCGTAGCTTTTGCGGGATTTGTGGACCACATCAGTAGTTAGGCAAATTAGTTTCTGGAGGTTTCTCAATCACAAAAACCACAGAAAATGTGGTCAAAACCAGAAAACCTCAAAACCTGGAAAGCTATGTCTGTTTTCCCAGAAATCTGACTGGAAATTCTACTAGAGAAACTCAGAAAACCTAGAAACCTAGAAACTAGCAATGTGTGCAAGTAGAACTATTTGACAAGAGGAAGAGAAAGTCATTATATATAAGTCTATTGTAGTATAGCAATGGTGAAATAAATGCATGGAAAGTGATAACGAGTAGTATTGAAAGCAGCATCATGCAGCTTTGACTGGGCTAGATGGAATGTAAAGCCCTCCCCAATAGGCTGACATCATCAATTCATCGGGTCCAAGTTCTTCCTCCGATTGATCACTATTGGCATCCTTCTGGAAAGCTATGTCAAAAATCTCACAAGAGCCTGACCCAGCAGGATCAGCCATGAACAGTGCTGATCAGGAAGTCAGGTTGATCAGTCCTGATCACAAGAACATTGTATGATCAGGAAGGGTGGAAAATGATCAGGAGGGCCCTGATCATGGCAAATAAATCCAATCAACCCCAGCTGGCCGACCTCTTTATTTGTCTTCTTCTTCTATTTACCTACTCTTTATTACTTACTACTTACTACTTGACTGACCTTACCATTTACTTTACTTACTGCACTTACTTACATTTCTTATTCAGATTCTTATTATTTCACTTACTTGGATTCAAACTTGGGTCCTGACGTGAAGCTCACATCACTTCAATGAGTGTACTTACCACTACACAACATGGTCATTATTACTAGGCCAACTGTGGGTTGACTTGTCATCAAATGGAAAGCACTGAGCATGTCAATTTAATTTATAAGTTAACCACAGCATAATAGAGGTCTTGGCTCTGAGAGCAGAAGAGCATTATATATTATACTTTCTAAGTAATGTAATAATATGAACAAGTCAATGATAAGGAGGAAAGAATTTGAAAAGAATGACTAGAAAAATATTACATATACTTGAAATGTGCCCCCTTTGACTTTGAAGATCTCTATGTCACAGTGAAAAATGTTCATCCTTTGTAATACTTGAATCCACGGCACAAGGTTCCTTGAGAATGAGAACCAGTTGTTTACCAAGTACTAAGCAACGAGAAATATGTCAAACTTGCCAGCCCTTTCAATAATGGAGTCTCTTGACCCTCCCTGCCCAACATCACTGGTTGCCTGGCCCATCTGTGGCCCACCCACATTGTCTGAATGCACTTAACCTTGGTCTGCCCACAGGGCTCAACTTGTGTCATGACTTTGAGCGCAACATGTGTCACCTCATGCATGAACATCAAGAGATGCTCAACCTGGAGCATATGGTTCCTGTAGGGTTGAAAAGGGAGGGAGAAAGGTGGATGGGACAATGAGTAGTAGGAACAGGGTAGGAATATATAAGAAAGAAGAGAGCTGATGGTGACGTTACAACAATACAACCCACCATTAAGTTTCCAATCTCCCCCTCTTCAACCTTTGGTGGTGAATCTTGGAATGGCATCAGTGACCTTTGCAAGGATTTGGTTGGTGGGAGAGGTGCACATGCAATGCAGTTGACCTGGAGGGAGGATAACAATTAGCAAGCATCCAGGAGAAAGTGTAAGTCATCCAGAGATGTGCCAATCTTGAGTGCAGCTGCAGTTCCTGGTGTTGACATCATAATTGTCCTGTCAGATCATCAAGCAACTCCCATTTGCAACTCCTATTTACATAATATAAATATCCCAGCAAGAATAAGAACAAAACTGATGCCTCTGGGCACATTAACAAGATGGACAAGGCTACAAGCAGCTACAACCAATGTCCATGGTGGTTACTGATCAGAACGGGACCAATCTGTTCATCTCTCATCACATCTGCCTGGTCTGACCTTGCTTGATTAGTGCTGATTTGATGAATTTCCTGATCAGGAACCTTACAGATTTCTGACATAGGATAAGCCCCCAACACCTCTTGCTGACAAGGTCTATGTTGCAGAGAAAAGTTTGTATTGCTTGCCAATAAAACTTGTGAGAGAACATCTGGGGCTTGATATAGTTGCCCTTGACAAAAGCAGTCAAACCATGCTCCACCTAATTAACTCTATAATCAATGATAGCTTCTCAAATTAAAGAAAAGCATACTGCTGCTAGAATCAGAACATATAATCCTTTTGGAGGGTTTTTGGCACTTAGTTGGGGGTGAAGAGCTGAATTCTGGGCATAACTGATGTATCATTCAGCAATGGGAGAGATGATGTTCGATTGGAGGAATCCATCAGGAGCCTGACATGTCATCAGATTCACTTCAGGCTGAACAGAAAATGACATACTTAGTACCCTTCTTCATCACAGGGAATCAGACAGTCTTGTGGGGTTGGCACTTTGTAGTTTGCAGGGCCATCTCTCATAAAGCACCAGAGGATGTAGTCTCATATCTTCTTGGCCTGCTTGACATAGTCTGAGGTAAAGAAGAAACTCTTGATGCTGTCAAGAACCTCACTTGCGATCTTTGACTTATGGGTGTTGATTCATTTGCAAGCCTAGCACATATTCAAAGCTGTGAGTCTGAAAGGAAATGTGATGCTGAGGAGACTCACTGTATTTACAATGGGATCATGAAATGTCAGGTCAACATCAACATTGGGAAATGAGACATTGAAGGCAACCTGCACAGTTTCAAGAAAAGCAGGAGATCTGCTTTCAAAGTCAAGGAACGGGTCTCGAGAAATGTATAGAGCATGTGTGATGGTAGGGATGAAGGTACCATCCCAGTGCTTGTCTTCAAGGCATTGCATATTTGTTGAACCATTTTTGCTGGCCATCAGTTCATTTTTGGCTGTTTTAACCTCAGTCTTATGATTCGGCTTTGCTTGCTTTCATTTCTTAGACTTAGATGGCTAAATATAGTAATGAATTAGCTGGCTATTTGTAAAAGGAAGCAAACCAGTAGTAATTACCTTGGTGGTGAGGGTTAAGTCCGTATCACTGCTATCAGTGATTTCTACAAGCTGTGACCTGTGAATCAAGCAAAGGGCATGCTAGATGCTCTACTCACATCATTCTTGCATGAAGGATCGCTTTGAAGGTTGACATGATATGCAGGTGTTCCAGTGATGACACCATGGCCTCGACTTGGAAGTTGAGGCTGAGCAGAAATAGCATCTTCATCTTGTAGACTGCCACTCTGAAAGGGATCAAGAACTTCAGGGGTTTTATTCTTCAAGTCCTTTTGAAGACCAGCATTCTTGTATTTCTTAGGTGATGTATCGGAAGGAGTGAATCTGTAAGGTTTAAGTCAATTCACATCAGAATTTGGGATAACCACATGCCATGTGATCTTACCTCTTGTCATTGTTAATCAATGTCAGCCTGTTCCCACCTGCATCTTCACCACGTAACTGCTTTTCCTTGGTTCCTATCTCATTCTGTAGTGCTCCTCTCTCGGCTTTCTTTGTCTTCTTTGTCTATTCATAATGAGGTCAGTTGAGGTGTTGTCAGAGCTTGAATCAGAACTTACTTTCTTCTCTTTTGTAGGCATAGGTGTTGGCACAGATCTGGCAGTCTCATCATCAGATTACAGTGTTCTATTAACAGCACCAAAATTGAATTCCTCCTCATCATCACCAACATCAAGAACCTCTTGAGCTCGCTTGTGGCCCACTGCTGAAAGCCTCTGGGGATTGTCTTCAACATGCTCCTCATCAAATCGTTCTTCATCAATGTTCATCTGTGCTAACATCGCCTTTGCTCTTTCACCCATGTATTTTCTCTTCCATCACCTGAAGCTTGGCTGCTCAGTCAGCAGCAGCCTGTTGTGACATTTGGCATGGCACTGGAAGTTTGACAGGATGTATATTTTGACCAGGCTGATCAGGTAAAGGATCCCTAGGATTGATGTCCATAGGTTGCTTCTTCTTACATGGACTATTCTCTTTTCTAGATGGTTCAATGGTCTACTGTACACCCTCTTTAGCTTGCTTTCGAAGAGGAATATGATTACAAACCTGTTCAGCAACCACTTCTATGTTGCCTTTAGGTGCTTGTGTTCTGGTGTGGGTAGGAAGGACAGGATTGGTGTTTTCATCCTGTGAGAGGTGTGGAATCTTGTGTGGCTGGCCTCGGCTGCTCACTTGGCTGCACCAGGTTATTGGGTGTCAGCACAGTGGGGTTATCATGTCCTTGTGAGTTAATTGTTTGGCCACGTTTCTGCTTTGGAAGAGCTAAAGCCTGAGTTACAGAAGCATTGCTTGCTGTTGTTGTTTTTTGGTTGCATGTAGCAGGCATGATGGTGGATAACTGAGAGAGGTTAACAAGTAATGAGCTGGTGTGATGTTGACTTGAACAGAGTTTGTATTATAGTGAGCTGATTTTCATGTGTAAGCAATTAAATCCCAGAACTTGTTGCCAAATCCCCAATCTAAACACCTTTCCTCTAACACCAACCATCCCTCTTTCAAGTCAATCCTTAATGTCTCAACTGCAGATTCCAGAAGCCACACCATACATATGCCTGGATTGCAGACACCTATGCTCCTTGAATAGTGGCCTCACATGCCACTATAACACTATGCATTCTAACATTCTCACACCAATTGAGGCATCAAAGTACAAGCACATATGACACCAATACCTCACTAGTATGTAGTTTGATCCACAATCCAATGTTTCCTTTCCCAAACCATCTTTTCAATCAGAGTGACCTTGCTCTGCTGATGGTTCTTTCCTCAAGAGCCCTATAGGTGATCCCAAACTAGCTGAACCAGCTAAGATGACTCCTGAGAACAAATGGACACCCTTTCAGGATAGGCTGGCTTTTGACTGGGCATATTACCATTATGTCAAGTTCCAGTCTTTCAAAAGTAGAATCTGTGAGGGTCTTGACCTCTGGGCTGCGACTATCATCAAACATGCCTCCAAGCATGAATCACATACTGGAGTGCCCTGGAGTGATGCTAAGGATCTATATGACACCCTTGACTTGATAAAGGCTGGGAGCATTAACTGGAAGATGTTTAAATTTTGGTATACAGGACCAAAATCTCAGACACCACCTCACTGGATGGAGGAGACATACAAACTCAACACCCAAGATATTCTGGAAGCTGTTAAGCATCAACTAGCAATGTCTGAATTTGATGGCCAGTTTCATTCAGCACCCTTTAAATAATTTGACCATGATGGTAATCATGTCATGTCTGACTTTATGTCAGCATCTTGGCCAACTCAAGAAGCAGTATGTCTTTACACTGGTGATCATTGGCTATGCTAACATGACCTGCACAGAATAAGATAGCAAAGGATGTAACAACCCATGGGGCCATGCTTGTACCAGTCATTGCTGGTAGCGATAAGACAATGGTCTCTGTAGCAACAGGTCATCAAGAGTATCATCCTTTGTATGCCTCGCCAGGGAATATCATGAACACTGCTCACTGCAGACATGGAAATACTATGTTGCCAATTGTGTTTCTACCCATTCCCAAAATTATGTTGCCATCCTCACCAGCCTTTTTGACACCACTGATTCTCTTCACAGCAAGTAAGCAGCAACACAAAAAGCCAGAATTTCAAAGGTTCTGTTGGCAACTCTACAACTGATGCCTTGAGATCATCTTCAGCCCACTCAAGCCCTTTATGGAGAAGCACAAGGTGGTTTGGTGCCCTGATGGTCACTTTCAATGAGCAATCTTCAGTATAGGTCCCTACATAGCTGATTATCCTGAGCAGGTTTGGTTGTCTGGTGTCATCTCTAACTGGTGCCCAAAGTGAGTTGAGGAACTGAATTCTTTGATCTGCCATGTCTAATGTATTGTACAGGTGTGATGCATTGCCCACAGATCTTGATGGCCCTGGAAGTCATTGATGCACACATGAGAAGACAGATTTTCTCATCAAAAGCTTCAATCCTGGCATTCTTTGGGATGAATTTCACCAGCTCATCAAAGGAACTTTCAAGGATCATCTTGTCACTTGGGTGATTGACTATCTGCATATTACACATGGAGAAGCAGCAGCATTAGAAATTGTCAAGGACATCGATCATCAGTATGCCTTTTCATAATGATATACTATGCTGCTGTTACTCCAATATCACACAAAATTAAAATTTCAGCTGTTCCTCCATTCCCTGGACTTCAGCATTTTCCTGATGGTCAAGACTACAGTCAGTGGACAGGTGATGACTCAAAGGTGCTGATGAAGGTATGTTAAGTACTTGTTTTGTAATTTCACACCTCAGATTAATGACTTTCCAGGTATTTCTTCACGCTATTGCAAGCTATGCTCCATCTGTGATGGTTCACTGCATAGCAGCCTTTATGGATGCCTGCTACATTGCTCATCACAATGCCATCACAGCCTCTGTGCTAGAGCATTTTCAAGAGAGTGTCGAAAGGTTTCATGAACTGCAAAACATTTTCATTGAAACAGGTGTTTGGACCTCAATATCACTACCACATCTCCACTTTTTTTGCACCCAGTGATTTGTGCAGAGTGGGTGGCATGCATTGTGAGCATATTCAGTCAACACCTTCATTTTATGGCCATTCTTGGTGTAATACAGTTTTTATTGTTGTAGATGAATCAAAAGCTGGTATGGAAGGCATGGAAATTGGGCATGTCCTCCTTTTCTTCTCATTTTATTATCATTGCAGGCTCCATACCTGTGCACTGATCAACTGGTTTGTCCACAATACTGAACTCAATCCTGATGTGGGCATGTGGACAGTTGAACTAGAGTGTAATAGGAAGGGGGAACCCAATGTTGAGGTTGTTCTGCTTGAGGCCATTGCTTGTGTGGCTCATCTTCTTCCAATCTATGGCTTGACAAGGCTCCCTGATGATTTCTCTCATCATGATTCATTACATAGCTTCTTTTCCTTCTTTGTCAACTATTATGTCAATCATCATGCTTATGAATTCATTACTGGCTGGTAGTTACCATTCTATGTATTGTAGTTGATGATTTACTCTGCTCAAATGGGGTTTCCTGGTTTCTTGGTTTTCAAGTTTCCAGAAACCTGGAAACCCACAGAAACGGGTGAAAACATGGAATATAATTTTCCAACTTACTGATGCACATGGTCCAGACACATGGTTTAAACGCAAGTTGATGTCAAATAATTCAAAGAAATTGCACATAGTGATGGTTCAAATATCCACAGTCCATCAATCAGGTAGAAACTAAACAATATGTGAGGGAAAAAGTCAAAGAAGCTCTAGAGAAGTAAGTGTTGTTTCTCTTCATTCACATTCACGTCTTCATCCTTTTATCTACGTCATAGGTTTGGAGGTATAGACCCCAAGAAGATTATCACCAAGGCGGAATTCAACAAATTGACAAAGAATGTTTAGGTGGCAGAGGAAGGCTATGTGGTGGTTGACACCCCCAAGGAGGACAAAAAAATAATCAACCAGATACTCGAGGTTACCTCAGGAACCATTGGCAAGTCCACTGTGAAATTTGTTAAGGGGCACAAAAACTGCACAAACTGCAGTCATTGTTACAGCATGCTTGACATCATCAGCATGGGCATCAGTATTCACAATAAGCAGTTTTTGAAGGATGTGATGGTGAGCAAATTTGGGTATGTCCATAACCCTTGCAGTGGTGATGCACAAGTGCACAACTGCTACAATTGTAGTTTGCTTGGTGAGGTGTCTGCTTATTATTGGGACTATTCATAGGAATGTGTATAACATCAATGTCATTTGTACAATTGATTTAAGTATATGCCAAGTTGTGGGACCTCTCAGTTATGCTGAGAGCCTATTATCTCACAGCCAGACCATGATGTGAGTGAAGTGTTGTTGGGTACTGGTACAGACCAGCACTATCCACCTCATCTGAGTCTGCACACAACAGGAAACTGCAAGGACTTTGTGGGTGCATCTGAAGATACAAAATTTCTGAATATCTATTATTCAATTCATTTCTATTCATCACTGGCCTTTGATTGGCTCTTCATGGCTGTAAGTGATGCACAAGTTTATGATCTTGTACATTTCATGTGGTAGGGTTTTTCGATGTCTGAATATGAATAGCTTATTGTTTCTCCAATATATTGGCATGAAATCCATGTCAACCTCCATACTTAAGTCTAGTAGCATTGGACTACTTAACGGCAATTTCCAGGTATAAATAACATCCAATATTAAGGTCAAGACATCCCTAGCTTTAGCCAGAGATTGCTGCCACTCAACTAGGAAAAGTAGTTGTGATCCAAGTCCCCAACTAATTTATATTTTGAATGTCCAATCTTGAGCAGAAGACAGGCCATTGATTACTGTCTCCTTACAAGGCCTGTGTTCCTCTAATCCATGTCATAACTTACCTCCAAAGGTATTTCTTAGTTTGGAAATATGACAGAGTTTGTAAATAGCTCAGATAGTATTTTCCATCTTTACTTCATGAAGAGGAAAACAACTGGTGCTCCTTGAATTTTGCAGAAAAATCACAACCCAAACCTACCTTCATTTAGTGCTCTCCAGGTATCTTCCCAAATAGAACAACAAGATAGAAAGGAAAGTGGAGGACAGAGCCTAAGTAATGTAGTTGACCAACATGTAACCATAATTTTACAATCTAACAAAACAAGTTTATCAGCAAAATGGACATCTGAGCTAAGAGAATTGCCAAGAACTTAAGGGAATGGTGTGAGTTAACCCAGAAGGAATATTCTCATAGCCCAGTGCTGAATTTTCAAAGAAGGGTTCTGATGCTTTGGCAATATTTATTACAAATTTAATGCTTGCTCACCCTCAGTTGGTTATTTAGCTACATTGCATGAAAATGTTCTGTGCTCATATTATACCATATCCATATCTTTGCTCATCTTTGTTTTCAGATCATGAAGATCCCTTTCTCCTAAAATTTTGCTGACTTCCAATCCTACTCATACAACTCTGACACTCTGGTTGTCACCCCAATAACACTGCTCACTCATCCTATAAAATTCATCCCATACCTACTTTTTCTTCTTTCACCAGCTTCTGTTCATCTTAATCATGGTGCTCCCACTGGTCCCAAATGTTCTAAATCTGATACACCACCTCCCCCCAACCCTATTGATCTTCTCAATGCCTCTGTCCTCCATGACCCCCAGTCCAGTTATATTAAAGCTAACTTATCAATCCTTTGGTCAGTTTCAGAATCCACTGGATTTCCTTCTTGCCTAACCTTTTCCAAAAGATCATCACACATATCATGTACTGCATCTGTGTAGATGGAATATGTTTGTGGTTCTGCTTCTGCCCAGCCATAGAAGGAGGCTACCCTCTTGCTGCTTGCTGATGTTACTCATTTCTTAGGGCTCATGTTGGCTGGCTCTCATGGAATGGGGCTCCCATCAGGCATTTGGGGTCAGCTGTCTACAATAACCAATATCCCCTCACTGACTTGTGCATGCAGATGTGGGCATTGACCCATGTGATGTCCCAGTTCCCAACAATGAAAAAATCCTGCTCCTGCCTGACCCACTGGCTGCAAAGAGTGTAGAGTGGGGGTGGAATTATCAGTTCTTACATTGGCACTATTCCTTCTGGCATTCATGAACTGACTTGTATTCTTAAGTTCATTATTCATTGACTGCATGAAACTCCTCATGCTGGCAAATTCTTTGCCTATTGAGGTTATTGTGTCTTTGATTTGTGCTAAGTTTTCTTCATCCTTTACCTTCACCTTGAGCTTTGGAAGTTGCATCAAACTTGTACTGATCATCATGGATTCTTCATCTCAAGTTTCATACCCATCATCCACTAGTATCAGTACCACCTTCATGACTTCTGATAACTTGTACTTGTTATCTTTATGCCTACTTCTATCTTTGTAATGATCATATATACTTAATAGTCTCTATTGTATAGCTTTGGCAAAGGCAGGAGTGAAGCATTTCATGAACTTAGCCATTATTACTCCATTTCCTATCACCTTGTCTAGCTTCTTTGATCCTGCTCTAAATCTTCTTACCAATGAATGAACTTCTTCAGTGTCTGCTTGGCCCAATCTCACATGTTCCTGACATATTTTGTCCAGAGTGGCAATACTGCCTGCCTTATTTGTGGCTTTGGGGTATGGTTCATAGACTTCTTTTAGAAAATTGGCCCAAGAGTGCAGGGCTTCAAAGTTATCAAACTTGCACCATTCCATATCCATCTGTGCACCTACATAGTCAATGATATGATTCTTTTTGTTCTGATGATCATTGGTAATGCCAGCTCTCATGAACAGAGCTTCCATTTTCCTCATGAAGCATCTAACTTCTTCAGGTTGTGTGTGTATGAACCACAGGGCATCCCTACTTGTGGTCAGCAGCATTCTTTCTTTCTTTCAACCTTAATGTTGAGATATACCAACATCAGGTCAGATGTGCTTCTCAATGAGGATGTATCGTGATCATGTGATTGATCCAATCCAATTGGCATGCTGATTGAATTGTGTCATTTGTCAAGGTCTACATATCACTATCACTACATAGTTCTGATCCATTGTTTCACTCTATTCACATATTGGGAGGACTATAGGAGGGTGGATGTGAGAGAGAGAGCACATCAAGTTTTCCTGGATAGTCACTTGGTTCTGGGAATGGTTACTGATATGACAGCTCATTGTATGTACATCCTAATAAATCCAAAATGTCAAAAACAGTAGACATATAATATACCTTCCCCCTACAAAGACTGAAACCTAAGTATTCTATCATAAGAGGAGTTGAAAGTGGTGCGCCATAGGCCTCAGGGATGGCTGTGATAATGACATCATGTAAAGAACAGGTGCTGGTGTCAGGGCAGAAGCACAGCAGGGTCCAGGGAAACTATAAATAGTATTTCTGGACTTACCTGTGATTGTGCACTTGCAATGGGGACTGATCTGTGGCTCAGATAAAAGAAATAAACATGTTTCTAGTGGTATAAGAGCATTACAGTGGAAATAAAGCAAGAAGAAGGAAAAGAAGCAGGGACATACCTCTAGCTGCAGTAACTCTAAAAATCCGAGGTTTTGATGACCTTATGAGTTATCATTCTATGGGGTCAGCTGGTGTGGTCAGGTGGCTTGAAATTGGTGAAATCTTGCAGGCCCATGCATGGGAAGAATGCTATAAAAGCTGGGAGAAAAGAAGGGTAAAAACAAGTTGGTACAGACAGAACTCAGGGATCCCCAGGGAGCAGATCCTTTAGGTTCTTTTGTGCTTATTACTTTGGTTTTGAATAGAAGAACAAAACCATTATATTATAGTGTGAATAAGCTTGAATTGAACTGAGCTAAGGCATACAAATCTAGTTATTTTATATGCAAATTCCATATCTTTCTACACTACTGTTAGTTGTGATTTGAGTTGAAGTACATGAAGCCCATACACTTGACGACGTATGCAGTCATAAATTCTTAAGGAGTCAACACTAGTTGACCTCTGATGAGTCTATTACCACCTACCTCAACATTATGGTGCATGGCAACTTACCTTCTTTTTTCTGCCAGGGCCTCAATGCCAATATTTCCTCTAGATGATTTATGCCTAATAATGGTAAGATGTAACAATGACATTTGTTACAGTAAAAATCACTCACTTTCTTGCTCTCCTCATTGGTTGAGTGCCCAAGTCCTCTCTGACACCATCACCCACCTTGTCCCCATCCTTATCCTCACCATTTTCATCTGACATCTCATCAGCCATTGCCTTGTTCTTGAGCTCCTGACCATGGAGCATGTTTAAGACATTAGTAATGTCACACACTGCCTTTAGCCATTGGCCAGGACCTGTGTATCTTTGTCCCACTTGTTCTTCTGGGCATTTCTGCCATGCTAGCCCTACAACAAGCAAAAGCATCCCATTAGCCCCTGCTTTTGTGAGTTTCTTGAGGCTGTCAGCATTCACAGGGCTCTTCAAACTGTCCTCATCCTTTCATACCACCTCCACCAACAACCTGCAAAACCTGTGTCCAAATGTTGGTCGACTCATGGATGCCCACTTTTGATCCAGGCACCTATTGTACTTGGCCTTTCATCTGTCAACAGATGCCCATCCTCACACTATTTGAGTGTCAGCCTCAAGTTGCAATATTGCATCACAACTTACAGAAAAGCCATGCACTTCTTCAAATGCAAACAAGGCTGCAATGCACACATTCCACTCCATTCCCCACTGCTTTTCAAACAGGTATGTCAATGGCTTTTTCATTGCAGGATTATCTGTGGGCACCAAGGTGTCTAAATCTAGCTTTGCAGGTGTCACATTGATGCTGTAAAAGTTGAATCCACAAGTAGTGGCAGCAGGAGTCGGATTATCCATAGGCATTGGGGCAGCTTTCTTTGGTCATGGCACAGGCTTCCCACTCAGATCAACCTTTGTTTGGACCATTCCTTGTCCCGACAATTTGCTCATGGGAATAATGGGAGTAGCAATGGCAAGAATGACAGGAGTAGCAATGGTGGAAACAATGGGCATATCAACAGCAGGAATGACAGGTGTACTAATGACACCAACCTAATCTTACCTAGTATAACTCCAACTTCTCTGTTCAAACAGCCTGTGTATGCCCCTACATTTTGTCACATGGTGTGTTGAAAGCATGCTTTCAACTTTTTCTATACTCTGAATATGTTGCAGAATCCAACAGTATTTTGTTTCTAGCCAGTACCCAATGCCAATCTCATTTTGCAGTCTCCAGTGTAGCAATTCCTTTTTTTCTAAGAAGTCAGACCCCAGATACCTTGTAAAATGTGTATATTATATATGAACTGCAGTTGTTAAAGGGCAATTGCTACTAGCATTACAGCAACTGCCAATAGTAGCAATTGACAAAATACAGCCACTAACAACTGCCAAGGCTGATATAATGATCTGTTTTTATGCTGTATTGTGAGGTTTGCTATGCATCTTCATTAGGACATATTCAGTCATTTATCTCAGGAATAAATTGATTTTGTGTATCTACACAGTGTATCAATATTTGTGAGTTGGTAAATAAGGACTATCATAGTTTCTCCAACCTCCAGGATGCCCGTGAATAAATCATGCTGAGAGTGGCTGAATTTCAGAAGGGGATAATATATTATCATGTGTGGTGGACACATCTGCAGATAGATTCTGCACTTCTTGCAGCTGAAGTGACATAACAGAGTTATGTATTTCAGCCATTGAAAATGGCCCACGTGTTATGGCAACTGTCAATAAAGGATACACAAACTGATGATTCTTATCAGCTGTTATACATTTGAGTCCTAGAAGATCACTTGCAGATATAAAATTGAAAATTATTAAGATAACCTGGAAGGCAGCATTAAAAGAGACAGAATCATCAGATGAGAGTTGCATTGCTGCTTTTAGGATCTATGCAATATGTTATCTCTGCTTTTTATCCAGTGACAAGGATTGTATTCACCTGTATGGCACTATAGAAGGCACCTGACTCCACCAGAAGCAACAATATGTGCCATGAGCGAAAGATCTGTGGGCCATTTGAGGCTTTCTTCAGACCCATCCAATGTTGCCTGATACAAAAAGTTCCTATAGTGCAATTCTGAGTGGGGATGTTCTTCTCACCATAGTGTCCATCCAATGAAGGATGTAGCAACAAGATTTGTTGCAACGGAAAGCCAAGTGACCATTGATTGAAGTATAATCAGCTTTGTATCATCAATTAAAGGTTGGTCTGCTCCTGCTGAATGTGTTGTTACATAACATGAGCAGGCAACTGCTGTTCCTGAATAATGATATCAAGACAATAAAAACAATAGTCCTGAGGATAACAAAACATACCAAAAGACAAGACACAGAGCATTATTGAAAAATACAAATTGTATAATGCCCATCTGCGCTCGCGAAATAGTGAAAATAGTGACCAAGCTCGCCATATGATGAAAGTGTCATTAACAACTGGCTGAATAAGAGGCATTGATATTGAAACTCAGATATCAATCTTGTTTAACTCACCTGAATGTACTGAAACCAGGTTTCAGCTATGTACATTTGGACCAGAACTCTACTGGCATTATTGATACGATCTGCAAGAAAGGGGTTGCCACCAAATAAAACACTCAAATATGTCCAGTCAGCCCAAATATCAATGGCTGCATCAATATTGAAGGATATAAAACCAAGGACACTGATCACTAATGATGTATGCCCAAGAAGAGTACGGGATTTTTGCCTGATTTAATTTAATAAGTGCAGTTACCTTTCCAATGATCAGATGTATGCACATACTTTATCAGATAATAAAGCATGACTGTGCACACAGGTGTCAATACACCTGAAAAAGATTAATAATCTAAATGGCTATTAAGGGCCAGTACATACCATATACAAGGGTGCTGAATGCCAGTGGTATTGTGTTTAGCAAGATTGTTGTTCCAACCTCTTGAAGCTGGCTTCGATCATTAGGTGTCATAATGATACAAGTGACTTGAAGTGAATGGAGTGTACACAGAATTTGGGGAACTGTTGTTGTCATTGGAAGGAAACTATATATGCACTATCATGGCAATGCATGATTGTTGCAACTTCCTCTTCATTAGATGACATGTACACACCTTGATTGTTTCACAGTACTGAAATGGCCTCAGCCCCTCCTTTGCTGAAACACGAAAAAATAATATTTTGCCGCCCATCCATTTACAAGGTGGGAGTGATGAGTATGCAATGCTTTTGATTTAACCCAACAGGGAGAGTCACATTGGGCAAGATGAATGCACAGGGAGCGTGTGTCTGCATTGATTTCTTGGAGCTGTATCAGCGCGTGCATAGCAGACCACTGTCGCAGTATAAGCACAGGAATCTATGTAGTGGACACGCGACCTTGCCATGGATAAATACGCCCAACAGTGCCATCCTCCAGACCTCCAACCCATCGAACCCACTCAAAATTCTGAGGCCTGCAATCTATATCACTCTAAATCCAAATGGCCTTCGGAATGCCAGCCGACACCCAGTCTGACGCCGCCCTCACCTCCATGCGAAATATGATATGGGCGCCAAATGCGCTGATAGGCGCTAAGGATGGGATATAGGTAAGTGGGCCAGACTCCAGGGGCATCGCGTTTCAAATCACAGAACCTCTCAGTGCACGAAAATTGTTGCCATAATGATTGGACCCAGGCATCGGAGGTGGAGTGCCAGATCGACAGAAAGTCAACGCTCAAAATGGGACTGTGTGTGGACGAGGAGTAAGGGATGGGTCTTTAGATGGTAGAGTGAATAAGGAGCAGCACGTTGAGCTAGCCACTGTGCCTGAGGCGGATGCGATGAGTTTAGGACAAATGTCGATTCAAGGATGTGGTGCAACAGGACCTTTGGGGATGACAGTTAGGCTGGGAGAAAGTGGTGATATCAGATATCAAGGGTGGATGAAGGGGCAGTTGTGTTGATGAAACTGAAACCTGTTGGTGTAAGCTTCTGGGGGCAATGATGTTGGTAGGATCATCGCTTGAGGTCGAGAGATATCATGACGAGGAGCGAGGAATGCGGAGGAGCGGGGAAGAGGCTGAAGGACCCAGGGGGCGAGTTTCTGGCTCTAGATTTTGAATTGATATGGGGTAAATGAAGGAAGAACGATTAGGAACGTACCAATCAAAAATTGCGCCTTACTAGCCTAGCCTATTGTCAACTCCTGACTCAGTAGTATTGCAAGGGCAAAATAGCGTCTAGCTAAGCACATTATCTATTGTGATTCGAAAGATAACGGTTGATAAGATTTACGTGGTATGTTCTCATATCTACGTTGAACGTCCATGTTGTGTTTACAAGATACCTTATGTGTGGACGTCCCGACTCCTGGTAAAGCCCCACCCTCAATATTAATGATGGCGCATATAGCCCAGGCGACGCCAGAGGCTCTGCGATCGCCCTCGCGGCCCCAGCACACACAAGCCGGCGGGCCTCCACACCCACACCCACACCCACACGTTCCGAGATCCGTTGACAAAACCACTGAAGGCCGGTACCACAAGTGGCACACCAGCCCCACGGTATAAGATTCCATGGACATGTGCAACATATCGAATACATCGTCCGCCGCCAAGTATTCCGCGGTGCTGGAAAAACCGTATCAAAGCCCCGATTAATAAAGTCTAAATTTGATGAACTTGGGATTGTAGTCGTGCAACATCGAGTATTCGAGTAGGCACTGAATCGATGGTGGGCGGATGAGCTTGCGGGAAGTCTGGTAAGGTACAATGCCCCGGTTCTCAGTATGACGGCTTCAGTGCCCAGTGTCGATATTCGACCTCAGCGTACGAGAGCGAAGCATGGTAATCCAGCGCGACGTCGCCGGGGCAATCTGACGGTAACAGGTCCAAGAGAAGGATAGAGACAGAATCCTCATAAACGATTTAGGGAGCAGCTATTAGGGTGGTGGGTAAGTTGATTGGTGAGGAAGGAAAAGGAAAGTAAGCAGACAAACCTTTGTACATCGTGTAGCTCATATACATGAGTGATTTGACTGTTTTAGATCTCAGAGCAAGAGGTGACGGAATCGAAAAAGTAGACGCCATCAATTTTTTCAATTTTGGACCAACACGAACCACGTCATAGCACATGGTTCCTAATTTATCGAAGAGCAGTTTCCATCGATCTTCTCCGTTCATTCGGGCTTACGCTCATATGTCAATCGTCCTGACCTCCTTTTGGTCTGGTCACGTCTCCTGATACGAATGGCACAGGAACGACGATTTTATCTACTCCTGTCATACCTGTAAGCGTACTTCTACCTAGTATAACTCTAAGCCTGTGTAAGCAACGTAGCATGTTTCATCGCCTCACATCCTCAAGATCACCTTCCAGCTCCTCTTCGATGGCGGCTCAGTCCAGGACTAACTCACCACCGTCAAAACCTTCCTCGACACCAACCCCGAATCTTCATTCCCGATGTCTTGGAACCCGCATTTGACGGCGCTGGTTCGTCTATTACTCTCCCTTTGAGCTAACATTCATGATTCATAAACTTAGCTATAACACCCTCTCCCCGTAAGCAGTGAAGCCTGACCCACCCTCGGCGAACTCATTGACGCGTGTTTGTGTTCCTCGACCAGGGCGCAGACGGAAACGATGGTGGTGTCGTTCATTTTATTCTTCCCGAATTCGACATGATACGCTATCATCCCTCCCGATTCCTTCCCTCCCTGATCTCCAGTTATATCTACAGGTATTCGAATGCCCCTTCGGCCCAACGAAACGTCTCCCTCCCGTGTAGCGTCGATCGGATAAACGGCCCCCTCGCTCCCGCGGACAACCTCATGAACCACAACTTGATATCATCTGTATTGGAGATGGGGTGCTTATTAGTGGTAGGAAGCGTGCGCCTACGACAATACTGTTCAATCGTAAGGCTTAGTCTATTCTGAGCGACGCCATCCTGACCATTTGATAGGATATTAACATATGCTAATGGATGTGCGCAATTCGTAGGTGGTGGGGCGCCCAATTCGTGTTGCAGCTGGCAGGCTGTGGATATGTTTCTGAGTTGCAAACTACTGCATATACGCTAGTTCGTTCTCCTTTTCTCCTCTTCCGTCCTCACCAATGAATTTACCAACCACCCTAACAGCCGCACCCCACTCGTTCGGGAGTATTCTATCTCCATCCCTCCCCACGACCTGCTAGCGTCACATTTACCCAACAACGTCGCCATGGATTCGCTGGGTCGCTCTCGTACGCTGAGGTGGAATATCGAAACTGGCCACTGGTGCACGCCGCTGCTAGTTATAGCTCGATGTCAAAAAGGCTGGGCACGAAGCGGAGAAGGTAGAGACTGATATAATTCGGCCCAGCTGAGATACCTGTCATGCGCGCGGCTCGATCACATCTCGAATCCTCAGCCGATTTGACCACCCCCTCTTCACCTGCTCTCGATGTCCTTACGTATGGGTCGTCATATCCAGAGCCGGGACGTTGTTACCGCGCTGCCCGCCCCCACAGTCAAGGTGCATGCCTGGACACTCGCTATCGCGCCACTACGCCTCCAAGATCGATTTCCTTTTCGCGAGCGTGGTATG
>JABAJS010007702.1:0-26511 GCA_018221635.1 Tephrocybe sp. 10521TJB
GCTTCACAGGCCGACTCAGCTCGAGCCGCCAATGCACTAAAATGTCCTCAGTGTGGCACCATGTATGAACTCGTCAGCCAAAAGCCAATCATTCTACGTATTCTTGCTCAGGGTAACCGCGCTTTACAACGTACGGGTCGCATGGTTACACTCCTCGGGGCTGCTGGGCTAGTCGGGGTGTTTGCTTCAGGTAGGTATGTTATTTCTGTGACGCAGTGCGAGATCGACTATCTATTCTCGTTAGGTGTCTATGCTATTTCTACAGTTTATGGTTCTTGGGCTGTGAAACAGTTTATTGGACAGGAGTGCGTCGCTGTCTTCCTTTAACTTTTTCACCAAATAATCAGTATTTTATCAGAATGCACTCTCTTCTCCTAACTGACGACCCAGCAAACTGGCGCTGGACAACCTTCATTAACCTCCCCAGCATTCCATTTGCACTGATCCTTTCCCGCTTTCAACCGCCGCGCCTAATCCCTTCCATTGTCCCTATCCTTCTCCTCTGGCCGCCCATTCCACCCATCCACGCTCGTGAGGTCCTCGCTTCCAACGCCTCCTCTGCGTCCTTCACTCCATCGTCTTTCCTCCCCGCAGATCTACGCATTCCACGCCCCCTTTCCGCGACACTATGGAGTTGGCCTCCCACCCCCGCTCTGTTTGGGTTCATCCTTGTCCCGGTCGTTCGCTACGTGTACAAGAAAGCGTGGGCACACCTACAAACTTGGGTACTGGGTTCTCCTCCAGCGAGTGTGCGCAACGGGAATGAGACGGTCGTGTGGGATGGATGGCCCTTGGTCATCCGTATCAGAGCCGAGCGTGTGGGTGAACAGGGGCAAGGGCAGGCCGACGTCCAAGATCAGGAAGTCCAAGCAGGGCCTGCTCAAGGCCAAAACCAAGATCAGCCTCAGAATTTGCAAGACCAAATACCCGAAAACGCGCTGGATGCGGCTGAACAGACTATCACAATTATGCGCTCCTCCCTCGGTCGGCGCATCGGAGGTGCTCTCCTTGTTCCGTGGATCTCCGCCCGCATGGGTGCCCTCCTCCTTACCATTTCCAAATACTCTGCTGTCCTTCGACGGATTCTTGCGGTACGGCCACCACTAAGGCAACTTGCGACACTTATCCCTGATGGCGGGCAGATGGGGATTATGGGACAGATTCATAAGACACTGGGGTTGTTGTGGCGCTCTACTGTGACGGGTTCTTCTACGTGGGCGGACGCGGACCCTGTTTGGTGAGCTATCGACTATTGTGCTTGCTCATTGAATCAAGACTAAACGGTATCTAGGTGGCGAAATGCGATTGGCTTAGGTCTCTTCGTTGTTGTATGTTTTCTGACTACTTGAAATTTAAGTAGGTTACTGACATAATATCTACAGGCAAAAGATGCTGTTGAACTATTGCACCTCTGGCTAGCAACCCGTGAGATGGAGAGCCGTCATGTCAAGAATCGGGATTTTGCTGGCGTAGACATCCGTGAACTTGACCTCGTCCCTGGGTTTCTTCGTCCTAGTTCGGTTTCCAGGTCACAGGTGCAGCAGCAGCGTGCTAGGTCTTTGCCAAGAGGGCTTTGAAGATGTGATTTAGTATATGGCAGCGCATTAGATATGTTATGCTTGATGTTGGGGAATATAGACAGGAGGGGATCACTTAATATGTATCATTTGCTGTCCATGTAGTATCTATATTTGAACAGTCATTTAGCTATTCATCAGGTGGACGAGGCCAATATGAATATCGACCCAACCAAAAAAATAGTTACCAAGTCCTATCAGAGTTATGACCTCTCAATAGGTGTGAAAACGGGAATGGCATCGGAAGTACTTGCAACTCGAAGAGACTGACTGGTAGCAACAAATTCCTAGGCACGTATTCCGCGTTGCTTCATGTATTGTCTTAGACATCGAGATGACTATAGTTGAAGGTGAATTATAACATTGATACTGAAGGTTCTATACTACGCCAGATGCAGCTGGGATGACTGCCTGCTCGTCCCGCCCTTGATAGAGAACATTGAGTCGAACTGAACCGGATCACTATGCATTCAACACACCTTCGTAGAATTTCTGCAGGAACGTTTTCTGTGGTCTCGATTGTGGTCTCAATAGAACTCCCATGATGTGATCATTTTGCTTCCAGCAATTCATCGTCTCCTGGAACTCCTGGCGTCCCTTGAGGAGCAGCACATCAATAGCACGCGGGTCGGTGACATATCGGTTCATTTCAAAGCGTTCACGAATAGATTGGCGGATAGTTGCGGGTGAGACGTTCAATGCATAGAGCTCAACGATCTCGGGTGCCTGTTCGTCGGAGCAAGTCGTGAGCAATATGTGGATTATGGCTTGTAGGTTTGCGCACCGAGCGGTACCAGTCGCGGTAGAGTTGGATAGCACGGTGCCTGGCGTCAGCGACGTCGACCGAGGCACGAGTGGCCCGTGCGAGGCGGGAGGGTATTGTGGTCATCCTGAAGAAGTTTCGTCGTCGCCGTTGTACAAATACGGACATACATTCCCGATGCAGTTCAGAGTCCGCCCTGCCCGATATGGAAGTCCCCGTTAACCGAGCTATTATCTTCTTTGACTCTTACCTCCGCCACTTGTTCCCTCTCATCCTTTCGCTCTCATTATGGTACGTGGAACAGGTAAGAACGTTTGAAAAAGCGAGCAAGCTTAATTCTCATCCGTACAACCTTCTTTGCCAGGCAAGTTCAAGCAAAAGCGTGGTGGCGGGCGCAATTTCAGGTATGCCTGCACACGACGACGAGCATCATGATCTAACTCGAAGTCAATACAGCAAGGACATGAGCCTCGATGCTGACGGAACAGCTATCGGCCGTGGTAGCATTTACAATCGCAGGTGAGATCGAGAAACATTAGATTGTCTCTTGCCAGCCGATCTTATCGCGATACATACGTTAGAGGCCCTCGCAACAATAATGGGGACGATGGTGACGATGATGAAGACTCCTCTGAGGAAGAAGACGAAGAAGAAGAAGAAGAGGAGGAGGAGGAGGAGGAAGAGGAGGAGGCATCTACAGCTGGGAAGGCACCAGCTGAAGAGCTTTCGCGTGCCGAACGACGTGAACTGAAGAAGAAGCAAGGTGCTGCGAAACAGAAATCTAACGAGGAAGACGAGGACGAGGATCTCATCAATCCCAACCATGTTGAGAAGAAGCTTAACATCTCCGATCTAGGTGCACCTAGAGAACTTTCGAGGAGGGAACGGTACGCTGCTGTGTTATATAATGAATTATCTCTCAGTCAACACTGACCTTCTAGAGAGGAGAAGGAGAAGAAGGACGCGAAAGAAAGATACTGGAAGGTTAGTTTTCTCTCCTCTAAATTGCTGTCATTGATAACACATTCCTCTCATTGAATAGCTTCACGTCGCTGGAAAGACACAAGAAGCCAAGGTTGATCTAGCTCGTCTTGCTAAGATTCGTGCTGAGCGCGAGGAGGCGCAGGCAAAGCGAAAGGCTGAGGCTGAGGGTGTGTCACTTTTCGAGCGGTTTTGACGTATACTCATCTTTTAAATCCTACAGCCAAGACGGCAGAAATTGAGGCGAAACGAAAGGCGCAGCTTGCCAAACGGGGCTGATTTACTCACAAGTTTGAAATGTATATGTATCAATTGTTATCTTGATCCCGATGTGCGACTGTGAGAAGAGTTCAAGTCAGAATACCCTCCATTATCGAAATTTAAACACAAAAAATAACAAAAGTATGAACTGACGATTGCCTGTTTTCACAAGAAGAAGAAAAAATGGACTGTTAAAGGTGCTCACGACAGGAAGTTCAGAACAAAGAAAGAGATATCAATGGAAGGCGCATTTTCAGACATGTGGATTCAACAACGATACTCGTCGTAGGCTAAAGACTTTAAGCTTTAAGACGAAGAGTCACAGATCAAATATTGTTGGTGAGCCATTAAGTACGCATTGCGCAAGCATAACAACAAGTTCGAAGAACAGTGAGAACAGTGGAGCCATGGTCAAGAGTGAAAAAGGTACCTGGGAAGTTGCCTCACGGTGCATGTATCCCAAATTTGTGCCATTAATCGATTCTTCACCAAGCCAAATTCAAGAACGTCGACAATGCTTATAATGTGGGAGAGATAGTTTATAGCTGAACCGTGACCCCCCGGATGTATTATTAGAAGAATGTACATATACTTCCAGCGATAGTATAACGAGCTGATATGTTACAACCTGCGTCGATGATTTTGATATGACTCCTTCATCATCTCTTCTTCCTCCTCTTTCTCCGTTTCCGCAATCAACTGCTCTGCTTCCCATACCGGTTGCGCACCATCCCTAAGCCGCTCTATTATCCGTGTCCATTTCGCGAGACTCCTAGGGCCAGGCATTGAACTCAGCGGAACCCACTCCTGCAACCACTCTATAAGCCTCACATACTCCCCAGGCATATCAGCCAGCCCCAACACCTTCTCTTTCTCCTCCTGTTTAGATAGATCAATGGCAGACTGCGCGTCCTCAGCCAGTGGGCCGCGCAGCCACGGTGGCTGAGTGTCATTTTCATCCGTTGGAGTTGAAGATTCGACGGGTTTCCGTTGACATGTCAACTTTTCCACTAGAATCGCGCGACCGCTAACCTCGCCCCAGTACATGAGGGCAGCACCGAGAGTGGACCGATGAGGCACAATTTCAAGATGTCGCATCCAGGCCAGGACGCGCGCGATCTCCGAGGCACGTCCCGTGATACCAAGAAGAATGATGTAGTGGAGGAATCCTTCATTGGTTGGGATGATAGAAGGGTGGTAAGAGTCCCATCGCCATATGCGATCCTTCCGCGCCACCGTAGAAACGTCGTCCTCCGCTCTCGGAGCAGGATCCACCTCTCCTGCCTCATCCAAAATCGGGCTCTCCATCCCAATCAACACCTTCCTCCTTTTCAAGAGTATCTCCCACTCTGGTGCCTCCCACGTATCCACCCCCCACTTCGGCAGCCCCAGCACCAAACCACCCCAGACCTCTTCCCCCTCTTCGCTCGGCGCACGCTTCCTCGACGCACGAGCAGGAGGCTCCACATCCATCAATGCTGCGGGATCCTGGGCTGAGCCAAACAAAACTTGCAGAAAGAGCAGCCGGGCATGGTCGTGGGGCAGACGCCCCCTCCACAGGCTGGGCGTATATGGGTGTGGTGAGTCGGCGGTCGGAGGCCCAAGGATGGCATTCAGTTTCTCCTCAGCAGCATCTACACTCACGGTCTCTTCCGGCGGGTCTGCGTGGTTGGCCCCAAAGGTGTCGCGGAACTCGTAACTCATGCGGACGACGACGGCTTTAAGGGACGTCGAATTGAGACGATGGGCAAGGCGGGTGGCACTGAGGACGAGAGTGAGGGTACGGACGTCTGGAGTTATGTTGAGGAGGGGAACAAGGGCATCCCATGTTGCGAACACGACGTCTGGACGGTGGATTCGGATGAGTGACGCGAGCCAGTCGTTGAGGGTTATACTGGAGACGGAAACGCGATAAGGAGCGCCTTTTTCAGGCGGAATAATCGTTGCTTCATCCCAACCCCTAAATCTCCCAGATTGATCTACTAGATCGAGCTCACGTTGTGAAAGGTTCGTGCGATACGCCCATTGGTGTAACAGTCCATATGCCACATGCGGTTTCTCGGCCCTTGTAAGCACTCTCATCCCCACACCTAGCGACCGTCGATCTATGGGCAGCCCACTCTTATAATAGATATCCCAATATTTCATCGCAAGCTTCCATTCTCCTCTTGCATAGAGCCCCCGCAAAAGTACAGTGTATGTGACGACAGTTGGTTCTATCCCATGTAGGGCGATGGCGCTTTCAAAAAGGCTCACAAGCGCGGCCCCGTTCGCTGACCAATTGGCAGAAAGGGAAGAAAGCGCACTTGTGAACGCGTAGATGTCGTATCTAGGTTTGGTGCGGGGGATAATGGTGATTTTCGGTTGCTTAAGATCGAGATTTTTCAAATTGAAGAGTGGTCGCGGCTCGGGGAGGAATTTGGGAGCGAGGAGCCTGCGGAGGAAAGCGGCAGCGGCTGTGGAGTCGGTGCGCACACCAAGGAGGATTTTATTGGCACGTTCTAGAGGGTTTATGCGGCGGATACCACGGTTGGCAAGAAGAAGAGCATCTTCATGCGATATCTCCGGGGTGTCTTTGGTGTTATCGACGATAGCCGAGTAAGTTTCCGTAACATCCTTTGCTTTTCCGTCTTTTACAAATATACGGAGGTACGCCTCAAGTTGCGCAGTTGTGGGAACAGCGGAATGGCGTGTCATATGATTACGGAGGAAATGTGCGAGGTGGATTGTGACGAGCTGGTCATTCAGAAGCCTGTCGTAAGTCTCCGGAAAAAGTTCGAGCTTTCGGGCATCCATGCGCTCAAGAAGTTTGACAATGACTTGAGCGGTCTCTGTAGACTGTGTCGGGGTGATGGTGAGGGCCTGAATGAACATATTGAAGTATAGATTGGTGTGAGGGGTGAGGTTGGTGGTGAGAAACGTGTCGACAACCCGACGAATGGGGACGAAGAGGTTAAAACGCGAGAGCCCAGCAAGCGCAAAAATAAGCAAGGGTCCATGAAATTGAGGCTGCGCAGCAGAAAGATGCGCATAGGCAAGATCGAGGCCGGCAGGATAGGCATCCTCGCATGTGCGAATCCTGAATGCAAGCAGGTACAACGCCAACCAAAGCGGCCCAGAGTCCCCTTTCATCTGCGCCAAAGTCAGAGCGAGCCCTTTTGAAGGCAAGAGTGGTCGCCATCGCTCGTACTCCGGTATTAACACAGGAGCCTCCTGGAAATCTACCGAACGGCGCAAGGCAGTGAGGGTATGCCACATGGTATCATTAGTTTCACGCCGTAGGGTATTGACGAACGTTCCAGTACGATGCGGGCGCACTCGCGTTGATATAGTGCGGACATGTCGACGCAGCAGGTGCATAACATGGAGAGCCAGTCAACCAGTGGTCAAATCAAATTTAGCTTACATAATCATCTTCAAGCGAGTTACGAGTTACACGTTCTTCTCTGTGCCGTAACGTTAATTAACGTTCAGATATCATTGCCTCCCGCGCCAAAGTGTCAGTGTTTTTTTTGATCCTTGTGCAGGAGACAATGGTCTCACTCCTGCGTGTCGCACTCGTATGGGAACGCAGGAGGCTGGTGGACGTTATTGGCAGAAAAATAATCGTCACATATTTTTGGGTACTGATTAACACTTTACTGTGGCATGCGCTTTTTGAACATACGCATGTATAGTATAGGAAACTGACATGTTGCACATATAATTTGAGAGCGCAGCAGGCGCCACAAAAAGTAAACATCCACAAACAAACATCAGTTTTTCCCCCGTTGCCCCATTTTCAACAGCTCCGTCAACCGTGCACAATGCCGCGTATTCTTTTCGTCAGCGGCTTCCACCCAGCTACACGCGCCCGAGACCTTGCCTACGAGTTTGAACGGTGAGCTCGTCGCGTTCCTCGCTGTCTTTGATAATGTTCTGAACACTTGACTCAGCTATGGCCCCCTTGTTCGTTGCGATGTGCCTGCCCCACGCAACCCACACGCCAGCTCCAATCCGTGAGTCCCTGTTTCCTTCTCAGATTTCCCTCTGCCCCCAGGCCCGAGGTCGAGTCGAGCCGCAATTGGTACTTCCCTACACTACGCGATACGCGATGCCGAGTAAAAAAAAAATCGCTTCGATTTTCGAATTGCCCGCTTCCCTCGAGAAAATATGAAAGAACCGCACGCTCAAACGACGACCACCTGCAGCTACGCTTTCGTCGAATTTCGCTCTCAACGCGATGCCGAGGACGCTTACTATGAAATGTATGCTCCCCATCGATTGTTCTTTTCCATGAAACTAACATGTCTCACAGGCATGGCCGAAACTTTGAAGGATCCCGCCTGAGCATCCAGGTATGTGCTCACTGTTATCCCTCGAATAATACTTACGTACATGGAACACAGTGGGCCAAAAACCCTCCGTCTTCCGTCTGGCGGTATGACCGTCGTGCCTCGCCCCCTCATCGCTATGGCCGCGCCGCCGAACGCGAGCGCTCTCGCTCTCCCCCGCGCCGCGAAATTCGCCGTGATGAACGTCGTGATGACCGTGACCGCGAGCCCCGTCGTGAGGAACGTGAACGCCGTCGCTCGCGCTCTTACGAACGTGACAAGGACCGTCAACGCAGAAGGAGCGCATCCCCAAGGCGTGGTGACAGGGATGATAGGAGGGAGGAGCGTGCCAGGACCCCGCCTCCTCCCGTCGAGGTAGCCGAGGAGAAGGTGCCAGTCGTTGAGGAAAGGGGTGGACAGACCCCGCCCTATGAGCAATAGACAGGGGTTGCTGCCGAATTTTTTGCTTCGTTTCTTGGTGATTGCTGATAAAAAGTACCTTCCCTGTGCTCTTGCGATGAGAGCACAATTTCCTTTGTATTTTCCCATTCAGGGCGGTAGTCCTAGTTTATTATGTGTTCAAAGTATGCTTAAACCCTGTGCAGAGTACTGTACGTAGTCATTATCTCCCGATTATGTGAATGCGAGCCTTTTTGTCATCATGTTCTCGATTTTGCAAAAGGCTATTGAGACGAAAACTGGCGAGCAATGCAATGGCCATCTTCTCAGCTGCGACGTCTTCATGAATGTCGTCCTCCGCGACGTATACCATACCAGCGTTGACCGCACCCGGTTCTGGAAAGTGGGAGAGTGCTACATTCGTGGAAGCTATGTAAGAATCCTTGAACCGCATGCGCTGAGCCAGGCTTTTCGTAGATCAAGGCTATTCAAATGAGTGACAGTTTGCTTGAAACAGCCAAAAACTTCAATTCGCGTCGACCTGAAAGAAGCGCCTGTCGAAGTATGCCTTGATTTACCATGATGTTGAAGCCGTGAACTCATTCGTGTCTGTGATCTTAAGCAGATCATTGACCGGCCCCCCGGGGTGAGTAAACTTTTTTCTTAACTTTGACCATCTCTAACGTGAAATACACAGATGGCCCACCTACAAGAGGTGGTGCGCCTCGAAGGGGCCGACGATAGACTCTACTATCAAGATTATTCTGCCGAGTGTTCTTCTCGATCGATGATCTGCACTTTGTCCCGATCGCACCTTTGCGTGTCTATCTTCTTGTGTCATCCAACCCTTGTTTATTGCTCCATGTTATGTTGTTATACAGCCTTTTCGACTGCGAAGTCAGTTCCATCATCAAGAAGAACATGCCATGACCCTGCCGTGGCCACATCCTCCGCAACCAACCTTTTGTACTCTGAAGCCTCCTCCAAAGATATTTTGAACCCCCCGCTAAAAACTAATACCAGTCCTTTCCTCAGCACTCTCTTTCTGTGGTACAAGCTTATCGAACAAAGATGGGTTGTATGCGGCCATCAATGTCGTAGAACAGGCGAGTTCGACGAGAACTTTGTGATCATCTACAAAAGTTCGATTAGGGCGGCAGGTAAAACTAAACAGAACAAAAAGTCTTCCCTGCAAAGTTCACAAGCGCATGCATACTTAACTCGTCCGGTACGCTGATGCACTTGACTCCACCCTCCCTCTCGAGCGCCATTTTAACGACTTTTGCAGACGGCTGCGACGCGCCAAGCGAGCCCGACGCCCTTGAGGTGAATTTTTTGAAGTGAGCAAGTGTCACTCCGTTCGCTTCATCATGAACGGCCTCGACATTCAGTGGTAAAGCCTTGTCAACATTATTAAACCTATTGCCGTTGCATGACATCGAATGGAAGAAGCAATTGGACCCGATAGTTTCTAGAGCCACAATAGGCACTGCCAAACCCGTACAGTGACTGGACCTATTCACTGGTCATCTTTGATATCCAAATACCTTCGCTCCACCCGACATTTTTGCAACCAGTGATGATGCCTCCCAGCAGGCCTCCCCCGCCTACGCACAAAAAATAGCATCTGGTCTGATGGGAAGTTGAGTCGAGACCTCTTCGATCAACGAGCTGTGACCCTCCCAAATGATCTCATCGTCATAAGACGGGACCAGAACTCTAGGTAGGTAGTAAAGTTCAAGCTACAGCACGGTCACGATTAAAAAACGACCTACATGCTCGGATCCTCCTCCGCAGCGACCTTTGCCGCATTTAATGCCTCTGCATAGAAGCACCCACCAAAGACAACCTCAGTGTTCAACTGCTTCAAGTCTTGTATAGTTTTGTGCGCCGCGCCTTCAGGCAAATACACGCTACACTTCACTCGAAGCGCGTTTGCTGTATATGCCGTGGCCAGGCCTGCATTTCCGCTCGATGCGATCACCAGGTGTACGTTGGGGCCGTGAACTTCTGATGCCTTCTGAACGAATAGAGATATTCCTCGGTGTTTGAATGATTGCGTTGGTTGGAAAGTCTGATAAATACGAGTTAGAAGATACCTTGAAAACCGTATGCCGTGAACCACGCGCCTCTAATGTAAGGTAGACAGAGGCCCCAAGAGACACGGATAGCTTGCTGGAGTAAATGGGGTTTCGGACCAGAGGCGTGAGGATGTTAATGTCATTGTAACTTGTTATGGAGTCCTGTTGGTTGACTTGTGAGGGATTAGCCTCTTTATCTACATCTTATCTGACTGGGACCATGCGGAACACTCGGAAGCAAAGTGTGCTTGTCATTTGCGAGGGCTCATAGATTTGAAAGGTTCGTTAACTCTACTAACATCAAATCAGAAACCGTGTATAACCGAGGTCCTAAGTGTGATAAGCTCAACGAAAATATGGATGAGTGAGCCACAGAAAAACTATGCATTTACGGTCAAATGGCCCCTCCCTCGACTGCTCTGCAAACGCTCCCCCATTCCTTCCTTACAGTGCTAGGTGGATCCTTGGCATTATCGTTATCTACACCAGCGATAAATTTCTCTGCACGCTCCCATACCTTCCAGGGCTCTTCACCAGGGACGACACGCGCGTGCGTCACAGAAAAGATCCAGCGCTCCAGTTTCTCAAGGAAGAAGAGTGTTTGCAGTGCGAGTGAAACTTTCACATGCTCTATGCGGGAAGACATTGGGTCCAGTGGATGGACTGTAGGTATATGTAGGGGTATATACTCTGGAATCTGACGCGCCCGGAGGGATTGCAGCGGACTTGGTTCTGTGGATACAAGTTTGCGCTGGGGAGGAGCGGAGAATGCCTTTATGAATAGGTCACGAGAGGAGACGGAGAAGATGCGTTCTGTATCGCTTCCTAAGAGCAGAGCGTGTTCGGCAGAAGGAGTCGTAAAGAGGATGGGAAACACTCGTGGTGCGAGGAAGGATATGACAAGATGAGGTAGTCCATTTCCTTGTGGATTTTCCGTACGAGGAGCGACCAAAACGTCTTGAACCGCAGGATCCGCCGACACAAAGGAGACTTGCAGGCCAGCCTCTTCGACTCGCTGTTCGATGAACGCTTGAACTCTTCTCCGAGCAAACCCTTCAAGGAAGCCTTCACCAAGCCACTTTACACCACCACCCCAACGCAGCCCGCTCCAAGTAGCGAACTTGCGCTTCTTTCGGGAAGGCAGCGGTTCGGGTCGTAAGAATACGTCGAGTCGTTTCCGGTAGTGCAAAATCCATGCCTGCTGAAAAATCCGTGGAAGAGATAAAAACAGAGTAAATGGTGCGCGAAATAGTGAAATAAAGAGGTTGGTCGAGGTAAGGGGGTACGAGGCGGTAGAACGGAGGAGCGCAGTGAGCTTTAGGGGCCCAGGGACCTCAGGCGTATCTGGGTTGTCGGAGGAGGCGTGAAGATGAACGCGAATAGCAGGACGAGGAGCGCTGTCATGGGAGTTAGATATCGAGGAATGGGAGGGACACTTGACAGAGATGGTGTAAAAGCCAGATCTGTCGTTAAACGGCGAGACATGGAATTCACGTAGAAAGGTCCACTGATTGTCGAAGCTTAACCGTCGTATGGTGAGATACACATGCATTCCTAATTAAATCAGTCATAACCTACCCCTTTGGCCGAGATTCTGCTGGGTCTTCGTTCTGCCCGGCCTCAAGGACATGGACGTGGGATTCTCCGAATGTATTATGTATCTGGTGGTGCAGGTCGATTATTTGAACAGCAAGCGTCGTCTTGACGTACCTCTAAAAGGACCAGCCAAAGTTTCGTTGTCTTGTAACAAAAGTAGACAGTTAGAGGGTTAATCCCTTCGAACCCAAGGTAACTTGGCATGGTCAACATCCAAGCGTCTTCAATCAAAGACTCCCCGTTGGTTCCCGAAAAGCCTCTTACAAACAGAAGGTCATCTAGTTTCTTCCGTATAGTCATCGATCCATCGCCTTCCTTGACGACGTCAGCTAAGTAGGAATTCGACCGCAGGCCAGTAAGTCGCCCCCATCTCCCACCATATCCAAACACAGCGCCCTTCCAAAGGTCAAGCTCGTGAGATTCTAGTGCATCAACCGATACAAATAGTGCGAGTGTGGGGTATGTGAACGCATGGGCGGCTTGTAAAGGTAGAAGACGGGCATGCGTCACCTGATTCTCAAGTATGTAGCCACGAACCGGCGAATGTTGTACATAGCAGCGTCTATTGTAACGATAGCACCATGCAGAAAGAGAAAGGCAAAAGAGAGCTACTCCAGCGTCCACCAAGGACGAGGTCATCGAACATAAAATAAGTAGTAATTTACATAACCAAGCGCCCAGGGACGTCGCCTGATGGCCAATGGCATCATCATTGCGATCAGTATTTGACTTTCTCGTTGCAACCAAATAAAAGGAATACGCCCACGTGATTGCATAATTGCGCCGTTGGACAAGTTCAATTGACGTCGCTCGTTCAGTGCCGGCCGAATTGGCTGCTCATATACTTATTACTATCTCAACACAATGGAAACCCCTCTGCCAGGAAAAACTATACCACCCACAGTGCCTATACCTGTTGAGGAGAGTCGCGCACAGAGACTACAACGATCACAGGCCCGATTTCGCGACCGTGGCGGGTCAGTTCATTTCAATTGATCCAGAGGTGATGTGGCTAAAGGATGGTTCTTCTAAAGGATATTTGTTCCGACGACTCGCAATACCCTGGTTGATATTTTGCTTGGACGCAAGGTTGCATCACCGAAGAAAGGACGCACGCGCTCAGCCTCGCTCTCTCCGAAAAAGAATGGCGCTGGGAGCAAGAAAGATACGCCGGCCGCCTTGAGGACGTCTCCACGTAAGGCTGCACAAAGGCAAATGGAGCAGGCATCGGAGCCTGAGGCAGGTATAGCACACCGAGTTCTGGGTTTAGATGACATTGTATTGAATGCGGTACAGGCCCTTCTAGACTTACTGCGCGAAAATCGATTTCGAAGCCTAAGCCCACCAAGAAAGCCAAATCAGGATCCACTACAGCTGCCACCGCTCAAGCCAAAGGGAAGACAAAGTCTGGTAGATTGCTCGTCCTAACATATACTGCTTGAAGCTGATATATGATATAAGAAAATGTAACGGACACTCTAAACGACGATGACGACGCTCCGCCTGCCGCAGCATCCAAACGCGCACCTAAGACAGCCCACGCCAAACGAACAACCAAGAAGAAGAACGAGTCCAAACCTCCACCATCCTCTGGAGAAGTTGCAACCGAGGACGCCTCTCCGATCGAACCTCCTGCGGCTAAGCCCAAACGAACAACGAAAGCTGCCTCTAAGCGTGTTCCAAAGGCTAAATCCAGATCCAAAATAGCGGATGAAGTTGAGGACTGTGATCCACTTCCAAACGGTCCCTGTCAGTCTTTCTTTTTGTTTTGTTTAGGAAACCGCTCATAACTTACTAGCTCAAGCCTCGCTGTCCGAACTAAAACCCAAGCGTTCTCCTGTTCGGGATCACGACTCTGAGTCCGAACACGTGCCAGCCAAACAACGTTCGAGATCCAAAAAAACTGCCAAGACAAACTCCCAGTGCTTGGACGTACCGAAAAGCTCGAAAACTGCTTAAAGCGCCGGCGCGAAAAAAGAAAGCCCCTAGGCAGGATGAAGATCTTGCCACAAATCGCGAAAACATCGAGTCCCCGTCTCCGCCGTCGAAGAAGCGAGCACGAGACCCCGACGAGGATGAACCAATCATTAAGCGCGTCAAGACAAGAGGTAAGCCGACTGGAGCCACTGATGCGACGGAAGACATTCAAGGGGGGAAGCCCAAGGCGAAAGGTGGGAAGGCGAACAAAGCGTACGTTGTCTACCACATCGGGCCAATTTCATTACCCATGATTTTAATAGGGCTTCTTCAAAGACACCTCGTGCCAATAGCAGTGTGGCGAAACCTTCTCGGTCCAACAAGGTAAGCGAAACTACGATGGTGACTTGTCTAACAATAACTTGGATTTGTTTTAACAGTCTTCCGGGGTTGTCAAGGCCGAACCAGGAGCGGTCATTATTACTAGGCTTCGCCCTCGTCACAGCATTATGTTACGCATAAATCAATCGCCAGGCCCACTTTTGTACACCAACGATCCAGATCCTATTGATTTTCTAGGCTAGTATATACACCCCTGCACATTTGATTTGATTTTGTATGTACACACATGTACATACCCCGCTCTATTGATTGGTATATCGACTGGCCAAGGCAGTCTGCTTTAATGCCAGGGCTGCGCCACACGTATTGTTCTTTTCGGCAAACTGCATACACGAGTTTCGGAAAACAATCTACACAACTGGAACAACAATTGCTTTCTGTCTTCATACACCATAAAATTCGTCGCTGGTATGACTACAATACATATGACAAAGTTATGCTCAACGGCTCTAGATATATAGATAAGAAAGCGACTAAAAACAAATGTCCCCAGAAAAACCAACATTACTCGGAACGAGCGGCGAGAATCCCCTGCAAAGTGTCCGCGTTCACCGCGCGGACTTTAAGACATTTTTGGAATAATTTCTTGTCAACGTCAAACTGAACTCGGCTTGCGAGATGTTGACCGGCGACCAGAGCTTTGATGACACCAGCTATCCGGCGCTGTTTCTGAATATTGATAAGAGGTTCGAGATGCATAGTAGGCGGGAGTGGCGCTAGGGCCGAGAACACTTCAGGGTGCGCAGGTGTATCAAAATTTGAGGTGAGAGGATTGACACCAACTGCTTCGTCAGGGGCTGTAGGGTCGATCAGATCAGGAAGTCGGCTGTAACGTTGTAATTGAGACAAATAGACACCTGTGAACTGAGCTCAAGGACCAAGGCAAATAAGGAACTTGAAAGAAGACGAACCGATGAATGGAATGCAAGCTGTGGCTAGTGCAGGACGGTCTGCATTTTTTCCTTTACTAGACTGAGTATCAGTGCCTCCACCGCTTATAACAGACGCTGCATGAGAATTGGCGTCTAAAGGCTTTGCATCGACAATTGATGTAACAGTTTGGCGAATGTATCTGAAGTCATCAGCATTAGTCGCAAAGTCCTTCAGGTCTCTGAGCATGCGATTTTCGAAAAGGCCCACACGGGCCCAACCAGGACGCTTCATTGCCCGCGCCACCCAGTTGCTACCAAGCCCTGTAATGATTGCAACAAGGGTGCTAAAGTTACCCATCAAATACGCTTTCTAGAAAAGAATCAACACTTGCAGCCTGAATGATATATAAATCTTACCCAGGCTATACGAATCAATCTCCTCACCACCAATGGGCGTTCATTTGGCATCGTCACGACGACCTCGGATATGGTAAAGTTAGCCATGAGGTTGAATCGAGCTCGAACGGCACCAAGAGCACTGGTTTTGTCAGGATATCTATGTTCAGCCTTCCACCGAGCCCTGTCCTTCAAGTATTGAACCCAATCTAAGACATCAACTTCTTTGCAGTTCATCCAATCATCGAGTACCAGTTCTTCAAACTTGACACCCATGAAGAGCTCCCTGTCAATCATGGCAAAATGTTGAGCAAGGTCGCTTGGACGGTGATTGAGGACGAAGGAGCGACGACGAGAGGCTTCTGGTGCCGCGACTTTCTGAGATGGAGACGCCTTATTAGCTGTTGAAGGACGAGAGGGCAATCTGCCTTGTATGATTTCGAGCGGTACAGCTGCCTCGACAGCAGGCTTAGCATCCGTTGTGCGAGTAGGCGATGTTGGTCCAGGTGGACTTGCGATAACATGCGTCACTTGGGTTGGGACGGGAGTGTGGGCCATATCTAGAGTTTCGTCCTCCCCAGAGGCAATGTCAACCGACAGTGTGTCATGATCGACACTTGCAGAAGATGGGTCGAAGTTGTCCGAGCTCAGATCATTTTGGCTGCTGCCATATTCCTCTTCGTCAGAATCATCCGAGAAAGGAGGCTCTTCATTGGAATAGTCGCCAGCCGCCAGTCTTTCTTGGATGCCGCGCAGCCATCCGTCCACCTTAATCGCCTTCTCCTGCTGCTTCTTAGGATTGATCTGACCTTCCAACCGCCGCAGCGCATCTTCAACATCGCCAGTTTCTTCCTCGTCACTGAGAGAGTCAATCAGAGCATTCAACTGCCACTGATGGACGCCCCCTCCGAGAGCAATGGCCGACGCAGCAGAAGCATGAGAGTCTGTGCCTGAGGTGCCCGAAGTGGCAGAGTCCCGCGAGGCCAAACCCATAGATGAGACGGTGTCGCGACGTACGAACTCAAAATCACGACGCATGGGAAGCTTCTTCGGAGGCCGCCGCAACCCGGGAG
Source organism: Tephrocybe sp. 10521TJB (assembly GCA_018221635.1). Taxonomy (NCBI): domain Eukaryota; kingdom Fungi; phylum Basidiomycota; class Agaricomycetes; order Agaricales; family Lyophyllaceae; genus Tephrocybe; species Tephrocybe sp. 10521TJB. The sequence continues at coordinate 16,632 of JABAJS010007702.1, forward strand.
GAGCGCTAGGTCCAGGTACGCTCTCGTTGTGGTCGGAAGAGGTATCAGAAAGATCATCGAGAGAGGCGACATCAAATTGCCATTGGGACCGCGCCAATGTCGGGAAGGTGGGCGCGGTTGTGAGAGGCTCGCCAAAGGAATCAGTAGAGGTAGAGGATCGTACCGACACTTCATCATCCTCAAGTTCACCGACCCTTATCCGATCTGGACCCTCGAATATAGGCGTAGAGTCCGAGACTGGTGAAGTAGGTAAATGTGGCTGGGACTCAGGTTCGATGTATCCAGAGGGATATCCTGGTGGTCTCTGGACGACATTTGGTGCGGGCTCAGATCCCTGTGGACCTTGATCAAGCAGCACTGGCTCAGGCATTGCCAGATCGGGAACGACCGCATTCTGCTCGGCCTGCGCTGATGGTGCTATCCGTGGAGGGTCTGGAGACGGTGGTACTGGCACATCCACCGTCTTCGATGTCGAAGCCTCTCCTGGAGAGCCATTACTGTTCAAATACCGCTCATTTCCATTGTTTATACCCGAAAGGTATGGTGTCCCAGTAAGCTCAAGGTCAAACGCTGACACCTCAGCACACGGAGAAACAGCCGTCCGTGCTGGCGCAGAATTCCGTGCGTTCAGGGTGCGCTTCCATCGTCCCAGACGTCCAATGGTCTTGATGACGCGAGAAACTGCACTGCGATGTATCGGCAATGTCGGAGGCGTCTGTTGAACCAAATGCAGGTGCATATCGGGATTAGGCCCAGGTGCATGGTCTGTACGTTGCAGAATGGAAAATGAAGAAAAGGGTATGGATCTGGGACGGGTTGGAGAAAGGCTCGTGCCTGCGTAGCTGCTAAGGTGGGCATTGGCGATATCGTTTGCGAAGCCTTGTCCATTGTCAATGGGAACGGCACCTTGATCTGGAAGGAAGTCGAGGTCGATGTCAGAGTCGTCATCATCAACTGTGACCTTCCTCGTAGCGGCCGCGAACTTTGCACCTAAGACGTGGGTCTCTGCAGGCTTTTCTGAAATAGAATTTCGTGGTTTCGACGAAGACCTAGCTGGGATTCGTGTATGCGCTTGCTTGCACTCCTTCGTAACCTTGATCAATTTCCTTACGATGCCCTAGTTGATGGAATAACACTCAATATCCCGCATCGATGGATTGAATAAACAGAACTCACCAAACCATCAGTATGCTTCTTCAATATAGGGTCATGAATCAAAGAATTCAGCCAACTCGCCATCAGGAGCCGCAGCTCACGGCTTGGTATGAAGTCAACAGTAAAGAAAGTCAGCAGCCAGTACCGTATCGCGACGAACGTCCGTACACGCACGATCCGCCGCACGCGTTCGTCTCGTGGTGATGTTGATGGCTGCAGTGCCCAGTGAAATCGTGCAATGAGCAGATGACATAGATCGACACAATTCACGTATGTGCGGTATGTGAGGAAGAAGTCGAGCAGTTCGTCATAATTGAGGTCGCTCGTAAGCTGAGCGATCCAACGCTCAATCGTTGCAGCGATGAGAACTTTCTGCGTCTCTCCAGTCAATCGTGTATTCGGGAGCTCAACAGCCTTGACTTTGCTGGCACGGCGTCTTGAGAGGGAGGAGGACTGTACAGACAGGTCTGTGACAGAATCCTGGTCAAATGACTGGTCATCATGATCCCGGTCAAGCGGTATCTCTCCCCACATGACAAATCGAGGGTCGTCGCGCGGCGCAGCGCTCTCATCTGCAGACAAGGAGAGTTTGATGACAGTGGTCGATTCCGATTCTGACGAGAGTTTATCGAGAAGTGGAAGGCCTCTATAGTTCTGGAGGACGTCAAAGACATCGGTAGAGTAGCGGGAGAGGATGGAGGACTCATTCTCTGCTTCGGGTGGTGGTGAAGGTTCAAGGGTCGCCGAGGTAGGGGTCATGTCGTTATGTTCCAAAGGCGAGGTTGGAGGGAGGATACGTAATGCGGACGGTGGCCGGCTCGTATCTGGGTCGTCAAGGTATGTCTCCATCGCCAAAGAAGACTCTTTTCCTACGCGTCTAGAAGGAGCATCAAACTGCCGAGCAGTGAGCCCTGATTCAAAAGATTGAACCTCACGCAGGTGTCGTGATACAGGAGGGGGTAAAAGGTCTGCATGATGGTTTTTGTGAGAAGGTGAATCGTACACGACGCCATGTCCGAATGGATAGGCGACAATAGTGGGAGACTTGAAATGGTCGTGATTTTCGTTAGATGATTGATCGTCAGAGGCTAAGCTATTCGTGGAGACGCTTGCAGATGCCGAAGGAGGTGGTTGCCAATCCATAAGTTGTCCAAAAAGGTCGACGGCATTTGGGTTGCGGACCACAGTCGAGAAAGGGGATACGTCGGCACCGGTGACACTTCGGGAATGAAGGCGTCCCGTTGTCGAAGAAACTTGGGCAGGTGCTGTATCATTTCCAGAACTGACCATGTCGGGTATTGACCGGGTTTTCCTTAGTTTTCGGGGTGCCGAGTTGTGATGTGCGTTCGATTTTGAGCTCGAGGGACCATTCTTGAAAATGGAAGGGATATTGTGCATACTTATGCGTGATCTACGTTTAGCACGCGGGGAAGTGGAGGGTTCGCTGATGGTCGATACGGAGGAATGACTAATGCGCTCTTCAACTTCGGCAGCATTTGCTGCTGGTGCGGATAACTCGCGGCGGCTATTCAAGCGAACAAGTTGAGTTTGTTTCTTCGACGACGTCGCCGCCAAGATAAAAAGACACGAACCCCACACGGAACATCTGCTTGCCATGTTGATTTACGAAGGCCGTGATGGCGTAAGGAGACCGAACGGCCTTACCGACTCCAAGCTGCTGGTCCCAGTATTTCTTCAATTCCCGGGCGGCAGGTCCAGAAGGGGTCTCAACGAAGCTTCTGTCGGCTGTTGGGACTGACGATCAGTGACGCTCAGGCCTAGAAACGAATAACGCACGAGCAATAGAAATGTCTGCGTCTGCAAGTTCTGAGGGCACTGTGCCCAACTCTGCTGCCACTTCAGATAGGACAAAAGAAGACTGAGATGGATTTGTCAAGAGAGTTGGGATGGGGAGGAGAAGATTGCCAGACGGTAGAACACTGGATACGTTTGCAGGGCTGGCTTCTGGGTCGGAAGATTGTATTACAATCACGAGATCAGCGGTGTCATTTTGAATTATATTGGAGGCAGAAGATTGAGGAGACGAGGGTTCGTGATTTCCAAGTTGGTCTGGTGAGGACATGGTTGCGTGATCTGAGTGCAAGATACAGTAGAACGATTATTGGAGGATTTACAGCCGAAAAGCTGCTAGTTATTCATGGTGTTCTTGTGGAACGATGGTATGGGGAGCGAATGTGAAGCGCAACCAGTTCCAGCCGGCAGATAAAGTGGATGACTGCCACTCGAATGAGGCCCACCGCTGACGGGCCAGAGATAAGCCAAAGAGAGCAAAAATACGGGAAAGAAGAAGAGCTTGGCGACAATGAAAGCCCTTTCGTCGCTGCAGTGGCCGATGTCAAGAGGGATCTTGTCAACAACTTGCTGGTTCGAGCACAATAAGTCGTCCTGAAAGATTAGTCATCCACGTGGGCATATATGTAGTATGTACCCCGGATACTCAAGTACACACAGCCCGCATTCGGCTGGCTCATGCTGTCCTCGTGAACAGCTTTTGGAACAGCAATAGCCAACAAAACAATCATTCTCGTTGTCGGAAAAAACTTTCTATGGCAGTAACCATTTTTCGGTAACTAGGGTTCGGGGTCTTGTCCATTCTCACGTGGCGTAACGAAGGTCACCGTCACAGTCGCGTCGCGCTCTTTGCTTTCTCTCTACTCGACCGCCATGTCCATTGTAACCATCAGAGTATGATTCCATGAATTCTAGGCCCTCAATTCTACTGACCACCATGCAGAATGTCGAATTCATCAACAATCCAGCTCGATTTTCAGATGTGTATCGTTTTCGTGTAACTTTTGAATGTATAGCCCCTCTCAAGGATGGTACGTGACTATTTTTTGCAATTCATTTTTTACTCTAACCACTCCAGTAGACCTAGAGTGGAAACTTATTTACGTATCATCACCAGGAGATGAAGATCTCGATCAAGAACTCGACGACTGTCTCGTCGGACCAGTGCCAACCGGCGTCAACTCTTTTGAGTTCGAGGGCTCACCTCCCGATCCATCAAAGATACCCGAAGAGGACGTCCTCGGAGTTGCTGCCCTTATACTAACGGGGTCTTATAACGATCAAGAGTTTGTGCGCGTTGGCTACTATCAGAACACAGAATACGACAACGAGGAGATGAAGGAGACGCCGCCGCCACGAATCATGTTTGAGCGGCTTGTGAGGGAGATCAGTGCCAAACCACGAGTGACTCGTTTTCAAATCAAATGGTATGTCGTCCTCACCTCAATGAAAGGCGCTTCTGAATGCACTAGGGACGTCGCGCCCCCGTCTCTCGAACGCGCGTCTGCAGGTGCGGCAACTTCCGCTGCAGTACCATCAGCAGACGATTTAATGTACTCATACATGGATATGGCCAAACCTTCATCATGATACTTTTATCGCCCTCTATCCACCAAGCTGAAGCTAGGCCACCACCCCGTTTTTGGAAACGGATGCATCACGTATACCCGATTTTAGCTCTTACTGTTGCTGATGACCCCGGACAGCCGCGGTTCAAAACACCCGATATTGGGAACGACACGTGTGCACTTGATCTTGTTGAATATATACTCTAGATCTCCTCGTTACATATAACTGCAGCTGGCGTCAATCGAGCAATGATAATCATTTACTATGTGTGCCGATAGATCCAAGTTGAGAACAAGGACAATCATATCAGTCGTCCAGGTCAATCATTGCGTCCCCGAGTTTCTGCTCAGAAAGATGCTCAGGTAGCTCGTCGTCCGAGCTGTCAATATCATGAAGGACTGAGTCTTTTGGCATATTTCTGGAAAGAGGTGCCGTGACGCCTGAGCGAATACGCTGTCCTGGTCGTGGTCCTAACGCAATGTCCTTCCTGGACGATTGGAGCGCCTCCAGGGATCGCAACTAAGGCAACATGAGTATGTCCATGAGCAATATAATGCAATTAAAATTTCACCTTTTTCTGTATGTCCGAGTCACCCGGCCCTCTCCGTTGTCCTGCCATTGCAATAGGATCGAATCCAAGATGTTTAATCACCTTGGGAGTATACGCATTTTTTGCTGTTAGCGGAGCCTGCTCCTTTGTATCCCATTTGTCCTTTTCCTTTCCTTTCCCTTTTCCCTTTGAATCCTTTCCTTTCCCCTTTGCGTCTGTTGACGCCTTAACACCGTCATCCTCGCATTTTCCAACCTCTCGTGCCTTCATGACTGCCTTCATCCCCTCCTTGTCCCTTTCCAACAAAATCATCAAAGCACGGTCCGCGTCTTTCTTTGACAGCTTGCGCGCCGCCTTTGCCTGGCCCTCCCTCCCAATATTCTCAGTGGAAAACAAGGACCGAGAGTCAACCTTTGAATCATTTACGATGTGCCCCGACACTATGTACGTGGCGCTACCAACAACCGGCTCTGGTTGAAGCCCCCACTGCCGTGCAGGGTCATAGGCAGGTCGGCGTTTGGGGGCAGACAACACAGACATGCCCGTTGTGCTGTGACAGCGTCAGAGATCACCCAGGATATGGTAAAAAGGGTAGGACTCACCCTATGGAAAATTCTGCGCGCCCCGCCCGCCGGCGCTCAACAGCATGCTGGACGTGATATTCGCAGACATCGCTCACGCGCTTGTCTACCCAGCTTCCGCAAACAGTGTTATCCCGTTTGAGAACGGAACACATGCCAAGATCGCGTGCTCGACCAATGTTCATAATTGATGACGCCGATTCAGGTGTTATAGCTAAGACGTTGGTGACAGGATGTGGACTATCGTTTGCCCGCTGCGAGATAGAATAAAACAGATATAAGTGTAACGTTCGATTACAGGGCAAAATTCCATACTTGATGGGGCTTGAGGATACGAGGATTGAGGAGCGCGATGGCATCGCCCTCTTTGAGCTTTGACATGGACTCGAACGCACCGCGACTACCACCTTTATACACCTTACGTGGCCTGCTTACGCCGTCTTCTGCAATGAGATCGAAACCATCCGACTCGAAGAGCAGCAATGAAAGAAATGCATCGCCGCGAATGGTGGCTTTGCCTCCAGTAGCCGAGGAGGAGGACCGTGAACGTGAGCCAAAATCGATCAACTTCAAGTTGACATATTTCTTTCCTGTGGGTTTCGTTGTCTCCTCACCGACCTTTTTCTTCTCGTTCCATTTCTCCTTCCTCTCGGATCTATCTCCTTCTTCGCGACCTACCGCTACCGGGGCTTTGCTGAACCTAAGAGGACCACGTTCAGCTACGACGGCTATTGTTATCCAGTCCCCTGGCACCGGTACGTCATATCCCAGCTTATCCGGAAGGAGACGGATATTTGAGTATAATTGTGACGGTGAAAGGTAGAAGCGACCGGTCAGATGATTTTGGAGGTCCTCGTGAGATACCACGCGCGAGCTAGGTAACATGAGTCAAATATTTCGGCCGGGTGGGTAAGGAGTTCGTACGATAGGCAGATACCAGAGTTCGGCTCAAGCTTCTCAAAAGTAGGGTCGTCAGTAGGTGGAGTGTAGTCTACCGGACCTGGCTCGAAGTCTTGAATAAGAGCCAGATTGTCATCCCTTTTTTCTCCCATGGATTGCCCGAACAGATCATCGTGAGTAAGAAGTGAGGGTGGTTGCTCGGTGAAACCGGAGGACCGTGCAATTGTAGTATTTTGACCGGAGTTCTCTCGTTCACGGCTCGCTTTCGCAAGATTCTTCAGGAGATTGGAAGCTGCTGGCCGAGAGAAGTGTGGTTGCGTTAACGGCTTAGAAGATGATGCGCTAGCTTTCGCTTTGGACAAGTTGAAAGGCTGTGCAACGTGTGGTGGCCTATGACTGAGTTTACGCTTCTCTGCAGCCAGGATCAGATTAGATTACCAGACAGTGTGTAGGGCTCACTGGGAGAAGGAGTTGGAGGGACAAGTGTCGTAGAGTCTGGTTGTTTGCGTTTGGGTGATGTTGGTGGCGACGCAGGAAGTGCTTCAGGAGGAATGTCCTTGAGTGTTGATTTGAGCACTGCTATCTTCTTCAGTATGTCCTCTTGTCTGTGCCGCCCCTCTCTCGTTCTACTTGTCGACGACTCCATGTCAGAACTTGAAGCGAGCGACGACTTTGGAAGTCAACGCGACGCGTTGTTTGCACTCGGGGGTAGTTGTTTGACATGTTCTCACGAGCCACACAATAACTTTTGAAACTCAGATAAACGCCGCGTACTTGTTATCTCGACGAAGAGTGTTGAAAAGGCATGGTTAAAGCTTCAAAAACGTGGTAAGTAATGTGAGGGCGACGATTTAAGATACTTGATACAGGAGTGTCCTTATCCAATATTAAAATTGACGCTAGTACGCTTATAATGTCTGAAAACAACGGACCGGAAGTTACCGCAGCTGGCCACCCAACCTCACAATCCTGCAGTTGGAATGCTGTGCAACTAACAGACTGTTCTTGACCTTGAATCGTCATCTCAGAGTCATCATTACACCACCTGTATTGGCGTACCTACGATGACTTTCTCAGATGATATGGTCACAATTGTCGACTTACAAGCCGACGCCGTGGTTCTGGCCCATCGATTTGGATCAATGGTCGATTTCCTTGAGGCTGCTCGTGAGCTTCAGACCTGCAAGGACGCATCGGCATCTTATTTTAGGCGCCACGGTAGAAAGGTACTACCAAAGAACTGAACTCCATTTTTTCTTGCATTAATCCCTTGTGCCACAGATAATAAGGCTAACCGAGGTGACACCAAAATTCTTTTATTGAAATACATCTTGACGCTTTTCCTTTTTCCGCCACAAAAGCTTGCACTGTCCACGCTTCTTACAGCGGGAGTTCAGCCCTACTCTTTTAGTCCCTGTCCTGCCGATTTATCGCCTTACAAAGCTGCCTACGTAGTCATTCTTCGTTTGCTTGAAGCACGGCGGCATGACCTAGATTCAGCCCTTGAAAGTGGGTCATATATTTTCTCTGTCTTCTATACGGCCTCTTAACCTAATGGTGTGGCTGTTCTCTAGCACGGGTCGGTAGTTTACTATTCCCTTTGTACGCTGCCTCGCACCTCGTGAGCACAGACCCACTCTCTGTAGGGCCTTCTCCGCATGTTCCTGGAACTGCAGGAGAACTCCTTGGTTCGAGGTCATCCGGTCCTTCGACAGCCGTTATTATTCCTGTCACTACGATGGCTCGTGAGTTCGCTGATGGACACATGACTAACATAGAACTAACGGCCTTGACAAGCTCCCGATTTTTATTCCATAACGTCCGTACTTAACAATGTGCGTAAACGACACAAACGACCCCGCCGAAATTTCTACGGTGATGAGATAGCCTCTCCTGGTCTTCGGGCTGCTATCTCCAACGACATCGACGCGATACCTCCAATACGTCTTTTAAAACCCCTCCGGCGGCGTTTTGGAATATTTTGTACACCTAAATCTTCCATGCACATCTTGGGACAACCATCTCCCTGTAATAGGACAGTCCAGCCATTAAAAGAATGAGCCGTAGTCGTGATCCCTTACAATTTTAATTCAATTGTACTTTTACGGTGTTGATTCAATGCCCTGTTCAGCCTGAGCGAGTTTTTTTCAAAGAAATTTTTGTGCATCGATCAAGACAATTAGTGTTTTTAATATATAAATTTGCGCACACACTACTAATTCCACAGGATGGAACTGGATCTTAAAAGTCACAGACCACATGAATGTTCAGTCTATGAACATACCGCCTGCCTCGGGTGATTGCGACCCCGTTCGAGACCTGACCCGAGGTGACGCCCTACTTCTGGCGGGAGGTGTACGAGAGTCTCCACGCATAACATGGATTTCCTCTCTCCAGCGCCGAAACTTCCGCAACAGAGGTGCTTCTTCATCTGCGCCACTGTGTGATCTCTCCTCGCTTTCCAGAATTGATATCACCTCTCCAAGTGCTTGGTCCACTTTGCGCAATGCACCTCCCATCAGATACGGGTTACCAACATATTGATCCACTCCGCCTTGTATTGTCGGAGTATGCGGAGCTGCTCGAAGTTGATTAGAAAGTCTAAAATATGACATTGTAAAACATTGACTACCTGATTGCGGGTCTGACTTCGGAAACACCTAGAATGGATATTTCAGATTGAACTCAATGAATCAATGAATCAACGTACTCGTCCAGGGTTCTCCATCGTTGGTGAAGGGGGTAAACCTGAACCCATGTTGGCGGTGGGGAACTTTCCATCCGCTTCAAGTTTGTAGAGTGAGACTTGATTACCTGGATGATCCAGCTATGTTGTACACTACATACCTTCTCCAAGAGACATGATTGCCAGAGTATCTTGGGATATCCGTTGTATTGGAGTCTGAGTGAGCGTAAATATGATCTTTGCAACTCCTTATATAGAAGGCGCCCGAATGTGACGCAGATGATTTATACATGTTGACAAAAACGGGTTCCGCGCCGACTCGGAGCAAGCGCCGAGAAAGGTACATCTTCAACTCACCCCGTTTCCGGCTCAATTTTGACACACTAACAGATGAACATAAATTGAGTTCTTAGACTTGGCTTCTGGCGAGAATTGGGTTAGTTTTTCTAAGCACATTTTAGTTGAATACTTCAACTATGATAGCCGAACTGATAAGCGCGTCATCTCGCGCCATGCTCAAGGGCAGGCACTTGGGCACGGACCTAGCAGGGGGCAAATTATTGATAAGTATATAAAGGCGCTCAGCGCTCAACGTATGTACGCATGATTTTCACCGGGGCCTAATTT
>JABAJS010007702.1:26586-36676 GCA_018221635.1 Tephrocybe sp. 10521TJB
TTCTAGTATCGTTCAGGCAATCACTGGCAGAAAGGTTGCTATGGAATTCTACCAATATTATATCATATCATGATGCTCAGGCATAGAACTAAGACGAAGAATATGCGCTCGATGTATATATATATATATAATCTAACCATTAGATCTGACATCACTGCTTCCTGAATCCTGTCACATTTCGTATCCTCCTGACATTCTCCTGAATCCTTTTTCAAGTTTTTGGAGTGCTATTCTAGGCCTAGGTCCACCCTGATTCACCTGATGCATTGTTCCGATTTCGCAAGTTTGAATGGGGATGGGCCCCTGCACAGCTACCCGCGAACCTACATTCAGGTCCTGTGTATGCAGCTTTGTGTCTATACAGCTTCCTGTTTTGTTGATATTGTCATCGCGCGCCACTACGACACCACCAGAGGATCATAACCGAATCGTGGACCACGAAAAATTGCTAAATATATTTTACAAGATAATATGTGGCATCAAATATTGTCTTTCAAGCAGTTATGTTAAAATCGATTAGACAGAATGATCCACAAAGGCCCGCGCTTGGAGACAAAATGATCATGCAGTTCGTCAAGCCATGATTTAGGATCGTAGCCCTCCGCAAAGGAGATATCAAACTTCTGGAGGATTCCACTGGCAATCATCATCATCTCTCGACGCGCCAAATTTCTCCCCACACAGTTTGCTTGTCCGTAGCTGAAGGGAATAAAAGCATTTAGATTGAGAATGCTCGCCTCTTCTTTGGCACCGGAAAGCCATCGCTCTGGAACAAAGTCATTAGGCCGGGGTGAGAAATATTCCGGGTTCCTGTGAATGGAATACGGTGGGATGTACACTTGCGTTCCCTGAGGAAATCGTCTTCAGGATTGTCAGCATTTACGAGTGGATTATTGAGATTACAAGGTGTACCTGCCAGCAAATATTCGGTCACCGTCGCTTGACAGAACTTCCCGCGGCCCACTACTCAGTGTAGGGGGCAGGAGTCTGAGGCACTCGTTACTGTGGAGGTTTATCAGTTACCCTCCGTGAGATTTCAATGGGACATACATGCAAGCAGTTAAGTAGGGAAGCTGGGAATGTCTTGCTGACGACAGAGGGCTCTCCTCTTTCGGATATATGTCGTCTATCTCGTCTCTCAGGCGCTTGAGGCAGTGAGGATTGCAAAGTAGAAAATAGAACAGATTGCTTAATCCCGTCGCTGTTGTATCTGAACCGGCAATCATGGCGAGGGCACTGTCGGCAACGATGTTCTGGACAGTTGGGCGCTCTTTCTCGAGGCCAGCTTCATCTGACTGATTGCAGGCAACTCGTCAGCAAATGGCTTCCTAAAGATGGGGATTGACTACCAGGTGATACCAAAGATCTTTTGTCTCAGGACCCTTCGCCAAACGAGTTGTGCCATGATTGATAGCAAACTTTCGTAACTTGAGAATATTCCTTGAGAGGAAAGGAAAGAGCTGGATGGTTGACCACGCCCATGGAACTTGACAAACAATGGAAATCGGTCTGTAGAGATATCAATAATTAGGAAGATGGGGAATATTATTTGGGGACTTACACAAAGCCATTTTCGAACATAAGCTGAAGGTTGTCAGGGTCACCACCAAGTTGGAGTAGATTGAAACCTTGGCCGAAACTGATCACGACAGTTAGTAGCATTACTCAGGATTGAGAGCGACAGAATTCACGCCATATCGCCCATGAAATCAAGAGAGAAAAGGCTAAGCCACATCGAAAGATCTAGGGGATTTGTTGATGCTGAAAGACGGCATAGCAAAGAATCTGCTCGTTTCACGAGTGCATCCTCGTATTCAGCGAGAGAGGCAGCAGTAAATCCCCGGGACCATATACGTCGGCGATCTGTGTGAGCCTGTCCGTGCAGTGCAAGAAGGTTCCCAGGAGCGTTGGGGTCTCTTCTCGGGTCATAATCTGACAAGGGTGCAATATGAGATTGAAAACCAAAGGTCACGAAAGAATCGCGTACAACGTCCTTTTGAAAGTCCGCCGGGACCAAGAATAGCGAGAGCAGCGTCGACGTCAATGACAGACAATTCATTTGGACCTTATGAAATCAAAATAAATCAGTAAGAAGTTAGAATGGAACTTCAATCGGAATCAGGGGGAAGCGAACGATTTACCAATTCTAACGAACGGTCCGTATTTGTCGTGTAGGCCTTTGAGAACAAGATGCTGGAAACCACTCCACTGAACGTAGACATTGCGGAACTGCGTAATCTGAGAAAAAAGAGTCAACTTATTAATGGCCTGGCTACCAAAGGGCGACTCGGACCTTGTTTAGCAAAGGCCCAGGATACCTGGCTAAAGGGTGCCACGGAGACACACGATACACGACGACTGATAAGACAAGCGCCGTGAAAAATAGTATGTACACCGTCAATGAGGATACGACATCCAGAGGCACTGGACTGATGACAAGGAACACCATAGGTTCCATGATCAGTGCTGAAGCACAAATTAAAGGATTCTTCGGCTCAAATTTGCGAAAATACATATGGGTGAGCTACACATATTTAGTTGCTGCGACATACAAGCTGTGATGAAGGTACATACCACGCCCATAGCGGCCACTTGGAGGAGCACCAACGGATTTATCATGGCGTAAAACAAAAGAGTAGGGATTGGATCCGCGGCGAGACGATCTTCAGAAAAAGACAGGGTGCATTTATATTTTTCCATGGACACAGCTCAAATGCAGCGTGACTAAAACCTCATGTGCCTGCCAGCCTCGCCAAGCGGCCACGGGGCGTCCGCGTCAGTAGTCGTGGTGAAAAGATGTACAGGAACGCATCTAGGTGACATGCGAGCCACTTGGAGAAACGGAACCCCCGATGTAGATTATTTAGATTATCGCGATGGGATAGCACACCTGTCACCAGGGAGAAGCCTCCGACTCGGAGTCGGAGTGATGCAATATCTAGTCGGAGTCAAATCGGAGAATATATCCCGGTGAAGACCGCTGCCAACCATAAGTATGAACGAGTTTGCATTGAAGTAAAATATGGTGAGCTCAAGCGAATATTTGAATCACCGAGTTTTCCAGATGAAATTACATATATAAAGACGCGAATAAGGGAATTATACGGTGCGGGCAAGTTTCGCGCCACCACGAATCCCTTGAAATTTTTCAAGAAGAGGGTGAGAAATACCAGAACCATTCGAATTCGGACACATGTAATCTTCATGTAATCATAGCGGCTTTGGCGGTTCCTCAAGGAATATTTCCCTCAAAAAGCAAGCCGAGTTAGATCCGGCAATTCAATGTCAGGGTCACAAAATACCTTCGCCACGGCAGACGCGGACGCTAGCCGGCGGACGACAACTTTCAATATTAATAATCTGATGATCACTGCAATGTGCACAGTGGTATGTAAGACTAACCCATCCCCTGGCACCCACAAACGGAACTCAACTTGTAGCCTACGCACGTTATCAGTTCATCAGTGGGTCCACCAAAAACTGCAGAGACGAGCTTTGATCCTCCTGCGCAAAGTTCTGAGTCAGTTGAAATGCCTAGTAAGTAGACTTACACGATTGTTTTACTTAAACATTAAACCGCGATGCGTGCGCGTCTATCGCCCAAAGATCATTCATTCTGTAAGAGTTATGGAATTAGTACGAGAATCTGAGATGAACATGTGCGACATCATGCCATGTTATGCAAATCAAGGGGGGTGTCTCCTTTGTTGGTATCCGAGTCGGAGCGCTGATGCCTTGTGATTAGCGCATTAACATCAAATCGGTAAAGTTAAGCGATGCCCACAAGAAGCCATAGACGACCATTGTGACTTGGGTAAAAATGTATATGTTTTACTTGCAATATTGCATGCGCCGAATTTCGGATTATGAGCTGTAATAAGCCAGTTGTGTCTACCAGTCGTATTTATGCAGATTTTGGTCCATTCAGCATAATTGGTTTTGTTTCTGTACAGAATATCAGATGGTGAGCGACTTGAGCAAGATCTAGAGTTGCTGACACGAGCTCACAGCTAAGGCAAGAAACGGTGTCGTCTTCGGGATTTCATCTTCGATGAAAACTTTCAATGGGTTTTCTGAAAAAGGAACCGGATTCATTGTTCTGTGATCCCCCCTCTTAGCTGCTTGATCTTGAAAGGCTGATGAAAATCGCAAGAAGCACTTCGATACTTCGATAAATCACGGCGATGTCAGGCGATGCCATGGAATGGATCTCGATAACTACCTTTCCACGATGTTCTGATCTAGATTATCGCCATTTCTAGGTTATTGAGAAAATATGTAACTCAGCGATCAATTATTCAGCGCACGAATGGGTTTCAGGACCAGTCGGTCAGCGATGCACGATGGTCACTTGTGAGTGCTACCGAAACTGTTTTTAGAATTGGCCATACGGAGTCAGCTTGAAGAGAACTGGGTAGTATGTCTATATATGAGATTCGATGCCATCTATGTCTGTGGTGTGCTTGACATGCCTTGACACATCTGGAATTGCAAGTATACCGATGGCCGCGAAGGCATAAAGTGTTAATATAGATGATGGGGGAAAGATATGACGCGACACGATTCATGAATGCGCCACCAAGATCAAATAATCACATGATGTCAGCGTTGAGGATAAAGATGACAGATTTGAATCGCGTACCGTAAGAAGACAGCAATATCTGACAAGACGCCTGGTATGGTACGAAGCCGAGTGAGCAAGTCATTTCTTGCAATTGTCAGTCGAAGAATCTTAATGTGCCAACTGGAACCCCAACTCACTCGGAGGCATTCTACAGATTCCTAAAGATGGGTTGGAATAAAGTGATTGATTCGATGCTTCCCGTTGCTCAAATCGAAGTAACTATCGGGTGTATTCAGGAGAAGTGGGACTTACTGGTCAATTTAAGGGTGGTGGTAAGCCAATTGATTATCGAAGATTAAAGACAATTATAATGGCGCCACCGAAAAGCAGTTCGGCAGGGTACATACTACCTCACATGTGCATCTGCCACATATAGATTAGAGCCTTGTATAACCAAGTTGTCTTAGTGCACATAGCAGGAAATCATTGCCCACCTATATATACTTGCAGAGGGTACGAAGCCCCCTGAAGAAGCACGCAGATCGCCTGACAATAACTGTAGCCAGCCTTCACGTCCGCGATAGGTTAATTGTACATAGAATATCAGGAGAGAGGCAAGGTGCATAATCTTCTGAGATGATCTATAGCATTTGTCAAATTAAAATACACCGTACCATAACTCAGGCCCTTGCCTCGCACAAGCGCTACATGCCATTTGGGCCCTGTGGCGGCTCCCAAGAGCCTGACAGGTCACTTGGAGGCCGTCTGCGTGGGTCCGACGGCGGTTGAACACCAGCATGCTGAACCGCACCCTCGTCCAGATCCATCTCGTTCCATGGCATCTTGTTCCATGGCTCAGCCCTAAACGTCAAAGGGGTTCTGGGTACAACTTCTTTTGCCCCATTCTCATCACCATCAGCAACGATCTCATCCTCTTCGTCTTCATCTCCGTCCGCTTCTGCATCAACGTCGCTATCGGACACAATATTCATGTCCTCCACTGATGCATCGCCCATGACAACATCCTCGTGAGAATTTGGCGTGTCTTGAAGCGTGGACGAGGAAGCCACTGCGTCGGTTGACGATGATTCTCGTGTGCGCTTGCCCGACTTTTCTATTTTTCGTAGGACCTTGGCGATGTAGTCCTTGACGAATTTTTTGATTTTCACTACCTTGTCGTCTGAAAGTGTGTCTAACCGTCCTTCCTTGTAGCTCGAAGACTTCTTCTCCTTGTTCGTAATGATTTGAGTTAACTGTCGAGGACGAGATCATTAACGTTAGACTGTCCCGCAACAGAAGAGTGGGGCTGAGGGACTCACCTCCTTTGCGTGTTTCTTAAATTGATCGTGATCTATCGCTTTGGAATGCTTCGACATGGACTTAACCACCACAGCACCAACTAACTTCAGCATCCGCTTCTCCTTCAAAGCCTCTTTTTCATCTTCTGTAAGTGTTTTTTTTGACAGCTTTTGTTTCTTTCGATGCCCATGTTCCCCCTTCGTGGCTCTTGCCGCCTTCGCAGCCGCCTTTGCTTCTGCTTTCGCTAATGCGACCGCTGCTGCCTCCTCAGCAGCCTTTGCAGCGGCCGCATCTTTGGCCGCCTCCGCCTCTGCCGCCGCCGCAATGACTGCGCGAATTGAATCACGCGAGAACTCCTCCTTGCGAACGTGGACGACGGATGCGGGTTTGGGCAACTTAGGCACATCCGGTTCCGGTGGAGGCAACATCAATGGCTCCTCGTGCCTTCGTTGAAATCGAGGCTTCGGGCGCCATTTAGTGCGACTGAGATCTAACTCGGCTCCGAGGTTGTACATCTGACGTTTTATCCTCAATGACTCTTCATTGTCATTTAATGCGGCAGAATTTTCAGCATTCTTCTCCTCTTCCTGAATGAGCATTATAAATTTCAAAGCGAGTCAGATATTGTAGATGAGCCCATACCGTAAGCTGACGCTTTGGTATTCGATTATACAGCGGGAGTGTCTCCCAGTGTGCTACGAGCTGTGGATGCAAATTGAGAAAGACACCCGACGTCTTTGGGAAAATGACCTACTGATTGAGCCAACTCCTTGTTCTTGTCGTTTTCTGATTCTGCAATGGTTCTGACGGACACAATAACGCGCGAGTCGTCGACTTTGTTGCGATTCATCAGGGGCCAAGTCGACATACATCCAAGAGCCTGCCGAACAACTGTGAGTAGTGCCATAACTGTCATCATGAGTGTCCTCACAAGGTTAATAAACTCGACATCCGTTGCGTGGTCTTCCAATACGTTGGTCATAAGGCTGTAGCCACGTAGCCTCATAATTTGCCGGAGTGCAGCCTGATCTTCCGTCATCTGTTGCTTGACGTCAACAAACAGTATCTATATCAAGTACAAGCTTGTGTTGACCTTGATGCGTGTGAGGAGTTTGAGGAGAACCTTCCGGCTTTGAGTTTGTCGGATGGCCTGAACAACCTTCGGTATATCCTTTTCCAGCAGAGGCTTCATCATCGGCTGTGGGGATGGGTCAGATTTTCAAACATGACCGCAAGCTTTCAAACGTCTCACTCACCATAAAATCGGGATCATCGATCTTCTTGCCCTTCTTCTTCTTGTTTCCCTTCAATTCAATCAAATCCGCCTCATCAGTGATACCAAGAGCTACAAGACTGTCAGTCGTGAAGTACCAATGGAGAGAGAGATGGAGCCTAACCATCTAGATAGAGGTCATCCATAGTGGCAACATCCGTCTGGGTCTTGCCTCCAATATAGCCTACGCAATTTGCCTCTCCACAATAACATGTCTGCGCCTGATGACTGCAATATGTAGTTAGCAGACATATAAATTTGACGAACTGGAGAGGAGCATACCCATATCGATCCACGTTGTAATTGAACGTCAGTTCCTCGTGTTTTTGAATATCACGCTTGGCAAAAATGCCCATTCGAACATATTGGCCAACGGTCCATTTAGCAACATAGCAGTTGGGTTTGCAGCTGTGGTTTGCAAAACGGCCTATTCCTCCACTCTTAGTAGCATCGATAAACTTGTCGTGGAGTGCAGAATGAGCGGGGGGCGAGAAATGAACCGCAAATCACGCACCTCGTCTTTCTGCAACATCATAAAGTAAAAGTGCTCAATGCCCTCTGCAGCATAATCGCGCATCCGCTTCTTGAACGATATGGGGCTAACCACATCACCGACATACTCGTATATAAACGAATCCCTAATGAGTACATTAACACAACATTGTCTCCGGAAATGGTTTGACGCACTTGGGGAGGAACCTCTCTGCACGTAGTCCAAAACCTTTCAGTTCAGTCTGAACAATTTCAATATCGGCGTATTCACGATGTTGAAACCTGGGGAGGCCACCGATGAGTGTTGCAATTTTGCGTACGTAATACTCTGCTCACCGCTGGTTTCGACAGTGAGAACGACACCGACAGTCTTCGGGGAGGCACTCGACTTGCGTCAGCCGGTTGATACAGTCGGAATCATGACCACAGGCTGAGTCAGGATGGTCTAAGTCTATTGGAAGAGAAAATGTTGAATATCAGGTCAGTTGGAGAGGTCCTAGAAACACGAAGAATGAAACACGGACCCGGGTCGAATGTACAATCGCACGTCATGCTCTCAAATTCCTCCCTGGAACGCCCTAGCGACTTGTATTGGTAGTTGTTGGCCTCAATCTCATTAAATGTAGCTAAGGCTGCCTCCCGTGCTATTGGGAGGTCTCCGATGAGTTGCACAGTCGAGACTTGTGTCTTCTTCGCCATCGTTGTGGCCGATGGCGGAGGCGTGGAAGACATGGATGGTGTTCCATTTGTGGTTGAGAGGGGGGGGGTGGGTATAGGTGATAACTTGAACTTCTGGGACGAGAAATCATCGTTAAGTGTCGGTGACTGCGACGGCGACCGTTCGTCTTCTACTTCGGGTTCTACTTTGAGCTCCATACGAAGAGAGAATGACGATAAAGGCTCCTGCATGTGTTCCTCCGTCTTGAGGCGGTCGATGCCTGGTGATGGTGAAGGCACTGGGAAACTGACAGATTCGTGGGCGTCCCCAGTCGAGTTGAATGATGGGCTCTGCCACTCCTCGTTTTTGATATTCTGGTGCTCAGCCATGCCTAATAACAGGCTCCCAGATAGCTGCTTAACGGTCGTCTTGCTACTATATGTGCTCAAAAGCACCAAGGTTGTTACTGACTCTAACAAGTCAAGCTTTGAACCAGTTCAGAGTTGCCAGAGAGGTGTAAATATCTGAAATAAGTCAGGATATACCAATGAGAAGAGATAAAAAGCCGTGGGCGGTGGTTAGGCGCGTTCGGTGCTAAAGCACATGGCCTTCGGAAGAGAAGAACACAAACATCCAATATTACATTTTTCTTCATCACTTCCACCACTGCAACTCTTTAAACCTCGTCGCCCTTGTCGTCGCGGTGCATCACAAAAAGCAATTTCTGGACCTCCTATAGTCAATGTCGAAAAAGCGAAAACACGAATCAATATCCTCGGAGGGTGTGGTAGTGAAATTGTCAACGCCGACATCCGGTGTTGGGCCTCTCCTCGGTGAGCGAGCACTCTTTGTACATTTTCTTGTAGTTCTTACTCGTTTGAAGTTAGTTACCCAGCACTCGAAGCACCGCCGTCGACTGCCTTCAAATGCTATGCGAACAAAAAAGCGAAAAATAAATCTAGCCAATCGGAAAAAGCTGAAAACGCCAATGAACTGGAATTATTAGTTGTAGGCGAGACAAACGACGTGGAATTTATATCTAGTGAAGCAGAAAGCAGACGAGTAGCCGAGTCGGGGTGCAGGTGCGTCTAACTTCCTTCTCCAGGGCCGTTGAATTTTACACATGGATTTTGCAAGGTATCTCATAGCAGTGCACAATAAACGTACTTCCACGTTGAGCATGCTCCCCAACACAAAGTTTCCCCTCATTCTAACGAGGACCGTAAAAGCCTTGAAGAGCATATCTGCCTCTGCACCTACCCAACACGATTACAAGCAAGCAAGGACAACCCTCGGCGAGACGTTTGGTACAAAAAAGGCCAAAGCAAGTATCCGTGCACAGGAGCGAAATCGTGTTGACGTTAGTGCTATGGAGGGTGTGATGGACACTCTCCAGCAGGGCATCGACAAGGGTGCGGCCGGACTCCTGACGACTGGTACGAGTCATTCTCATAACATGCATCTAACCATTGTCCTAATACAATCTGCTAATGTGATAGAGGAGGCGAAGGAAGAAGCGGACAAGAACAGACTCATCCCTACATTCGATTTATCTACAAGCGACCCAGAAGACATCTATCCCTTGCATGACATCATTTCCGACGTCGAGTGGAAGGCACTATCTATCAGTGCCTTCGACCAGGCGCCTGGCCCGAATGAGAGGAAAGCACTTCTCCCATTCAAGTGGTCGCAGTGGATCAATAGCCATGTTAATTCAGCACATGCTGATATCGACTCACCTAAGAGGAGAAAGAGGAATTTGTCCGTCTTCTTTTATATTAGATCTGCGATCCTTCTGACCTTC
>JABAJS010007703.1:0-36615 GCA_018221635.1 Tephrocybe sp. 10521TJB
GATAGCCCAGTCAAGGTCGGAGATCGCGTCGGAATCAAGTGGTTGGCAAACTCTTGCCTCAACTGCGAGCAGTGCCGTAAGGGACGCGAGCAGAGTACGTGGATATGTCCTCATATAACGTTCAAGACCTTAATGTTATCATGATTCTAGATTGCGACAAGGCCGAGCTCAGTGGCTTCACGGTAGATGGGACCTTCTCGCAATATGTTGTACGTATCGAGTTTTGAGACGTTCTGTGACAATTATCATTCTCTGACTTGCATGGTAGGTTTCATTCGTGCGTCATGTTACGCCGATACCAAAGGGCTTCGACAGCAACGCAGCGGCTTCTATTTTGTGTGCTGTTAGTCTATAAAGCTATTCCAACTTCCATTATGCTGACATGGGCTTTGTGTAGGGTGTCACTGTCTATCGTGCATTGAAGTATAGCCAGACTACTCCGGGTGATTGGGTCGTCTTGCCTGGTGCTGGTGGAGGCCTCGGTCATTTAGGTACGTTATCACCTCTAAAGCAATGAATACCGCCTTTGATTGTATTCCCCAGCTGTTCAATATGCCAAGAACATGGGCCTCAAGGTCATCGCCATCGGTATGTCGAGCTTCTTCTGTTCCATGGTCCATACTCACCCACTCCATAGATACTGGCGCTGACAAGAAGAAGCTTTGCCACGAGCTCGGAGCAGACGTCTGGATTGACTTCAAGGAGTCGAAAGACATCGTTGCTGATGTTAAGAAGGCGACCGGCGGTCACGGAGCCCATTCTGCTGTCGTTACCACGGCATCTGTACGCTTTTCACCCAGTCTGTTATAATCCGTCCTCAACAAACTTGATATTCCAGCCTTCGGGCTACCAGCAGGCGGTCGATTACCTTCGAGGTGGGGGCACTCTTATGGCTGTTGGCTTGCCTGGAAAAGCCAATCTCGAAGCCTCCATCTTCTTCACTGTCTTCAAGGTATGTGCCCAGGCCAATTGCCCTTTGACCCTGGTCTCATGATGTTTGGCAGAGCATCAGTATTCTCGGTTCATACGTGGGCAACCGCCAGGACGCTGTAGAGGCCATTGAAATCGCCGCCCGCGGAGCCGTCAAGTGCCATTTCGAACTTAGGAAGCTCGACGAACTTCAAAAGTCCGTAGTTTTGTTATTTACTTTTGGTATAAATGCTGATACCATCCGGATATCAGTATCTATGAGGACCTCACGAAGGGCAAGATCAGCGGACGCGTCGTCGTTGACATGACCAAGTAGAGCAAGTAAAGTTGTGGGATTTCGGGGACCTTTGCATATATAGGATAGTGTACGATATTGCTTAAGTGGGTGTGCTGTGTACTTCAGGTGCAGATATCTTACGTTCCGAAATGTTACTTACGCCACATTAATTGGATGTGATACATCGAGGTCAACCAAAGACTAGGGGATACGAATCCAAATGCAGATCAACGTGGAAGTAACGCATTGGAAGGTATACCCTCCACAAATCAGACATTAACCAGAGAAGAGGCAAATGGCCGGCCCTCTCTCATGGTTCACCATTGTACAGCGCCAGCTCCAGACATCAAGCTTTCTGCATTCTCAACTTCTAAATTCGTGGATTCGTGATATGTTTATAACTCAAATTCGAATGTGATTGACTGTCTCGTCAGCTACTTCACGAGTACGCTCAATACCAAGATCGTCCTTAAACACGCATCCTGGAAGAGTCATCCTGGGACATGATGCGCCACGAAGGTTACCCAGCCTGCCACATTGCAGTGACCGATTTTCCTCGGTCCTTTCCTGCCCCGTTGTTATAGTCCAGTGATGACTGCAGGGCAACCTTCGGCGCCTCAGAGTTACACAGCGAAGTGTAGGAACAAGGGACGCTCGAGTGCCTTACGTCTCCCTTTTTATATGGCATTTAGAAGATAAGCCTTTGAGGCAAGAGGGGAACCTGATATAGTTGCCACGGAACCAAGACCGGCCAAAATTGACAACAGTTTTCATTGCTCCATCACAAGTACACTGATATGGCCGACTAGAAGTTGTGTGGTGAGCCCTGAGTAACCCGTTGCCCTGAGTACAAATGAGTAATGGCAGGAAGAGATGGTGTTTCCTCTGGAAGGCATGAAATTCAATGGTTCGTCTGCAACGTAAGATCACGCGGCATATCGGGCACCACACAGCCTGATCCATCGAAACAGTCAGAGTCCGTGCTTCAGGGTGCGCCGTCGGTGTAGACGTTCTGATGTTCTCAATTTCGTCAATACGGAGGCACGTAAGGGGTAGCGGTGGCCAAAAGACGCTTTTAGTCGTAATCGCCTCCTAGAAATAAGTGAATGAGTTATTTTAAAGAGAAAAAAACTCAAGAAGTATACCTCCACCCTCGTCTCCGCCTCCACCCCCTCCAAGATCATCCATATCGTCGTTTTCACCGTTGTCGAAGTAGTTCTCCGCGTAGTCGTTGTCGTACTCCTCGTCAACGTCGTAGTCCGATTCGGCTGCATTGGAGCCCATATCTGAGCGGTCATCGCCGGATTTTTCCTGCAGTGTTGTGAAGACGAAAAGTGGGGTGAATTTGAGTAAGAACTAACCTCTTCGTCCTCGTCACCCATTTCGTCTATATTCATGCGTGGTTTGCCAGTACTTTTTGTATCGACGACTGAACACTTATTATTAAAAACAGACCATAGTGAGGTTTAAGAAGTGTACCTTTTCGCTTCTTTTTCGGGTTGAAGTAGATATCAAAGATCGTCGGAGGAAAGAAGGCTTCATTCAGATCTTTCCGTTTCAATGTTGGTTGCGCAGACACAGAAGGTCTATATTTATCAGAGTAGCGCGGGAGTTCTGTAACATGAGCGTGAGGTTTATAACGAAGATAGTCATAGCTCTTTACCAGTCGATTTAGTTTTTTCAACGACATAATATGCAGATTTTCTAAGGCGGGTGGCAAAGCCTAGCTGGAGATCGGCGACGCGTGATTCTTGAGTCGTAAATTCAGTGAAGATAGGTAGTTGTCTGGGCTATGAACGTCATCATTAAAAAAAGACAAGAACTATCATTTAAGGTCTCGCACTGGATACATGGCTGTTGCCTCTCTGGAGAGATTCTGAATATCAGCGAAGCTCAAACCCATCGGCGGGAGAGACGAGGCTCCTCCAAAACCTCCTCTCCCACCTCTTCCTCCTCCACGACCGCCGCGACCGCCGCCACGAGACATTAAGCGCTGAGGAACGTGTTGGGCACGAGGATGGACTTGGGAGTCAGGACAGGTACCGAGAGCGGACTTTGGAGAAAATTAAGGCTCCGACAGTTGATATTTGTCTCAAAGGCCTCTATGCTGTGCAGCCAAGACTCTCCTTCGCCCACCACCACCACCACCACCACCGTCGCCAGCTCTTCGTCTCAAATCCACTTTTTCACGACTCATTCCCCTCGCTACCGACATGGACAGAGCTCTTGACGAAGTATGTCATCTTAGCGCCCTTTTTCCCCCCTTGTGTGGCGCGTAACTAACGCATTTGCAAAAGATCATCTCCAGCAAGCCCCGCAACGCCCGTCGCGGTTCCACTAGACGTGGATCAGCTCGTGCCCAAGTTCTTGGAAACGCGGGCCCTAGCCCAGCTGCCCGTGCCCGTGCGGCCGCACCCGCCAATGGCGCGGTCAAGGCCCCCGCTCAGACCGCTCCCACGGACAAAATCATCGTTTCCAATCTTCCTATCGATGTGAACGAAGCTCAGATCAAGGTGTGTTACATTCCGTCTATACTATCAGCCTTTTCGTTACGAGTGCTCATTTTTTTTTCTTTTTTCAGGAGCTGTTCAACCAAACCGTTGGCCCATTGAAAGAGGTCTCCCTTATCTACGACCAGTCCGGCCGTTCGAAGGGTACCGCTCACGTCCATTTCCAACGCAAGGGTGACGGTACCAAGGCGTTCCAGCAGTACAACAACCGACTTATCGATGGCAGTTAGTACCGCCTCTCTTCCCCTCTTTGCGTCTCGTCCCGTTCTGTTAGCATGGTTGGCATGCTCTGCAACCTGCGCTTTAAGAAACCCTTTGAAAGTTTCCATGGAACTGTTGGCCTCTGTCTCTGTTCGAGCGTGCCGACTCTTTCCGGACGACTACCCTGCCTGCCCGTAGCCGTGGTGTTACGTGTAGGAGGGCCGTACGTAGGAGCGCGTCTCGCGAAAACACGGCTGCTTGTCCATAGGTCTGATCAACCTTACGGATCGAGTCAGCTGTGTAGTCCAGCATGTGGCCTGGGGCATGTATTGAGCTGCGGTGTATGAGTGCGGAGCGGTTGGGCGCGACTGCGAAGATGTCATGGCCACTTCCGGCCACAAGAGTCTGTTTGTAGATGGCGACGTAGAAGTTTGAGCGTGCTGGATCCAAATCCGACATGACTTCGAGAACGCACAGCGACAGCAGAGACAAGCTTTCGGTTTCCTTTGGGTAACACGTTTGGGTTCAAAGTTCCCGGTGTTTTTTCAGCTCTTACCTTTTTTCGCTCCTCGCTCCCTAAAAACAGCCAGCTGATCAATGCTCCGCTTTGCTTCCTCCCCTTGCAATTCATTTTCCCACCCTCCTTCGTATCACACAGAGAAGCCCATGAAGATCGAGATCGTTGTCGCGCCTACCCCAGTTTCCTTGGCATCCCGTGTCTCACCTGCTGAGGGTGCTGCACCTGCAAATGGTGCTGCCAGGTTAGTTATCGCTAAGTCGGCCCCGTGGACTCATGCTCATGTCTCCATTGTTATAAAGGACTGGCGGACGAGGGGGAAGACGTGGACGTGGTGGAAGGACTGCCCGGAAAGAACGGCCGGCGAAGTCTGCAGCTGATCTTGATGCTGAAATGGAGGTCAGTCTGATAATGTTGGTGGTTCAGTACTTGGAGATTAACGCTCTGCCAGGATTATACTGCGAGCAACGCGCCGGCGGCGGCCGCTGCGACCGCGACTGCTTAGTAGTTATATTGTATTTTCGCATTGTTTCTTGTTGCTACTGTACTTTCCCCCATATCGTTGTCCTAGTTAGTCTTCGTGAAATCCTTTCCCTTCCTCTACATTATTACCATACCCCGCCTCCACATCGACTGCGAACTGTGTCTTTGTTGTCTAACGTTGGATATCACGTTATGGACGTTATTGTTTGAGAAGCACAATAATAAGCGATCCGATAGAGTATTGTCCTCGCAAACAACGCTTGCTTTTGTGCAACGACACGCAAGCTGCCATGCCATCCCTGCCCTCTTCGTCAAGCACATTATCTGTCGATGATGGGCCTCTCTTGTACTCTGGCAGACCAGAATGGAATGATGTGACGCCCCTCGCTCAGTACGAGGATGCTAACCCCATTGCACCCATCTTCTATTCGGAGGAGTGTCAGTTGGTATATTATCCCCAGCTCGCGGGGAACTGACTATCCTATGTATTTGCAGATAAAGACGCGACTGATTACTTTCGTGGGATCGTCAAGACTGGGGAAAAGAGCCAACGGGTCCTTGAGCTCACTGAGGCCATCATCCGATTGAATCCAGCTCATTATTCCGCATGGTACGTATACCTATAAATCCTATCGATTGGAGATAATCTTATGACCTCGCTTCATCTCATCTAGGCAATATCGCTATGAGACCCTGCTAGCGCTCAAGGCGCCGCTTGATGTGGAATTGAAGCTGATGGATGAGCTCGCCGTGGCGTTCCTCAAGACGTACCAAGTGTGGCATCACCGACGGCTGCTCCTCATGCTCACGCGCAAGCCCGAACCAGAGCTCGCGTTCATCGCGGCGTCTCTCAAAGAAGATGTTAAGAACTACCATACGTGGTCGTATCGCCAGTGGTTGCTTGCGTTCTTCAACGATGAGGATCTGTGGGCTGGCGAGCTTGATTTTGTGGAAGGGATGATCGTGCAGGACGTGAGGAACAATTCAGCATGGCATCATCGGTTCTTTGTGGTGTTCCAGTCGGGGATTAGGGAGGGAGAGTCGGATCGCGCGAGGATCGTGAGGAGGGAGTTGACGTACGTTTCCTGCCTTGTCTTGCTTCTTTCCTTTCATGATCTGACATGGGCGATATGAAAAATCAGGTTCGTGAAGCAGAATATCTCATTGGCCGCGAACAACCCATCGGCGTGGAATTATCTGCGCGGGATCCTCGACACTAATAAAACACCCTACTCTCGTGTTGAAGATTTTGTTCGCCTTTATGCAGAGCCCTCGAACGACACAATGCAGGATGTTGTAGACTTGGAGAACCCGCCGCCGCCGAGAGGCGCAGAGCTGCCATGCCCTGCCGCGATTGAGTTCCTCGCCGATATTCACGAGAAAGAGGGAAGGACCCTGCAAGCGACTGAGGTTTATTAATTCTGGTTATTCTTTACAATTGTGTGCTAATTCCCATGTGTAGCTGTGGAGGTCTTTGGCAGATGAGCATGATACGATTCGCAAGAAGTATGCTATTCCAGGAAACGATTTATGGATGTCGTGGCTTACGAGTTTTTCTTACAGGTACTGGGAGTTCAGAATCAGGGAAGGCTTGAAATCGGTAAAACAGTGAAGGACCCAGGTATTCTGTATTTTCAGCCTCGATAAGCATCTTCGAAAATGAGTCTGTTATATTTATGTCTTCCCACTTTAATCTAGGCCCAAAGCCTCGATTAACCCTGCCTGATGCTCGAAAGTCCCCTACTTGCCAGGGTGGCTCCGAGATTCTGACCCATACATGCGTCTTCATCGTGCCAATTGATATGTATTCATTCCGAGTCGGGACTACAAGTTAAATTGGGTACACTGCTAGCTCCACAGGACAGCAAGACAGCTACTTTACGGCGCACCCATATCTGGTTTCTTTTCCAGAACTTCTATTCCCGGCTTGCCTTAAACTTAAAGTGGGCGGTTGAGTCTCTGTGACTTTCTTCAGGGAGGCATTATGGATTCTTGTGGACCTTGTGCTCTGGCGATCGCGCAAAAGTCCCAGATTGTACAGGATAGCACGGCCCGACTTTAGACACGTCAACTCTCTTCAATCATAAAGTCCACAACGAATCTAGACCTCTTTTTATATACAAGACAGCAGAAAAGGAAAGGATGGGTGGAGTGTGAACCGATCATAGGATCATGAGAGAAAGTGGATGAAGAAGCGGTGTTCTGATGAGCTCAAATAAGCAAGTTCATCGATGGAGGGGTTTTGCCCGTTCTGTGAAGGAGGTGTGGAAAGAGGATGGATTTCGGCGCACGTGGGGGCGGAAAAGGACCTTCCATAAGCGGCACGGATGACGGAAAAGTTAACATCATCGATAATAGTCCCGTATAAGAGACCGACCAAACTTGTATACAATCCTATACAATCCTATGGACTCCTTCTCTGAACCATACACCCGCCAGGGCGACGATATCTCTCTCGACGCCGTCCGCGCCGACATCCGCGATCTCGAGAGCCACCACACCGACGCTGGCATCCCCCTCTCCGGTCGTGTCCTCCATGTCTGCCATTACCTCCCCGTTACCGCAACTCTCAACACTCGTTCAGGCGTTCTCTCCCCACCTCCAACGCCTCCTTCAGTCCCTGTCGATGCTCCTCCTAAGCCCAATTCTGCATGGACGATCAATCCTAGATATGGTCATGCTGCTATGATTTCGGGAATCCAATCCCTCGCTACAACGCATGAGCAGCTAATTATCGGATGGACAGGAGATATTCTCTCGCCAACGTCTACAGAACACATATCCTCCGATACTATCGATCCCAAAGACCGCGCTGCACTCGACGTCGCTCTCGCTACTTACCAGCCTAAGGAAAGTGACCCAGATGATGAGCGCAAGATTACCTACGTCCCCGTCTGGCTCGACGACAAGGTCGCTCACGGCCACTACGACGGATACTGCAAGCAGAGTGCGTGTCTATCCTTATTCCGCGCCAAAACGCTTATCATTCTACAGCCCTGTGGCCGCTGTTTCACTATCTTCTCTGGCAAGATGTCGCGACGGAATACGCTTCGGCAGATTCTCACTATCCCTACTACGAGTCTGCCAACGCAGCCTTTGCCCGCAAGATTGCAGAGGTCTACCGTCCTGGCGATCTCATATGGGTCCATGACTACCATCTTCTGCTCTTGCCACGGTATGTGGCGTTTACTCCTCTCCCCGGTCGTAATAACCTCACATGTCTTTTAGCCTCGTACGTGAAGCCATCCCCGACGTTGTACTCGGTCTCTTCGTACACACACCGTTCCCTAGCAGCGAGATTTTCCGCTGCCTGCCTCGTCGCAAGGAGATTCTCGACGGCATGCTTGGAGCAAACCTTATTTGCTTCCAGACTTACTCATACTCCCGACACTTCACTTCGACTTGTGTACGTGTATGCGGCTACGAAACTACGACTCGTGGTATCGATGTCGAGGGTCACGTCACCAGCGTCATGCACTGCCCGGTCGGTGTTGACGCCGAGCGCGTCGGACGCGACATCAAACGCCCCGGTATTCAACCCAAGCTCGAGGCGCTCCGTACTCTGTATGAAGGCAAGAAAATTATTGTGGGCAGGGATAAGCTCGATGTGGTCAAGGGTGTATTGCAAAAGGTATTCATAACTCCTTATCATCGTCCTGCGTACACCCAATTGACTACGTGCGCAGCTCCGCGCGTTCGAGAAGCTATTGCAGGACTATCCGGAGTGGATCGGCAACGTCGTTATGATTCAGGTGACGTCACCAGCACAGACTGATTCGCCCAAGCTTGAGCGGGTCGTTTCGGAACTTGTGGCGCACATCAACGGTGAATACGGGAGCCTCGACTTCATCCCCGTACACCACTAGTAAGTCTTGCATTCTTCTCCACTCTCCTATCACTTCTTAGCCCACACCATCAGCCACCAAACGCTCAAGAAGGACGAATTTTACGCTCTCCTGACCGTTGCGGATCTTGCCGTGATCACCCCCCTCCGCGATGGTATGAACACCACATCTATGGAGTTCGTCATTGCGCAGAACCAGACGGAAGAAGACAATGAAAAGGACAAGGACGGGGAGAGGCTTGGCGGAAAAAATTCGCCTCTCGTTTTGAGCGAGTTCATGGGTATCAGTAAGAATATGGAGGACTCGCTTCTCGTCAATCCTTGGAATCTCGGGGTGCGGCTTCTTTCAAAAGAGCTGAGTACCGACGCTGATTTTACTTTATGTGGACAGGATGTAGCAGCTGCCATTAACCGTGGGCTTGTGATGTCCTCTGAAGAGAAGGCCCGCCGCCAGGCAAAGTTGTACCGCGTCGTAACTACACACACAAGCCACACTTGGGCTGCGGTGCTAGTGAAGATGTTATTAGGCCAAGTGGATGGACAGGGCCAGGCGCGCATGACTCCGTATATCCCACGTGAGGACTTGTTGGGCGCATATGAACGTGCCGGTAAGGGGAATGGCAAGAGGCTGTTCTTATTGGATTACGACGTGAGTGTTTTATTCGGTCTTCTTTTTGTTCATCTGTCAAGTTGGCGGCGTCTTTTCGTTTTGGCGCCGATTGAGAGGGTCGCTTTTCGTTCCGTGTGCCGTCCGTCTCATTAAAAAAAAAGATGGTAACTCTTCGGCGATTCTGCGGGATCGACTCTTGATCCCGGCTCTCCGTCTTCCTTCTCCGTCCCCTGTCAATGATCTGCCCGATTTGGCTGCCCACCTCAGCATCCTTTCCCTCTTGTTCCATTATGGTGTAATTGACTAGCGGGTGGACACACGCTGACATTTGTATCGTATGGCTTTTTAGGGAACATTGTCCCCCATTGTCAAGACACCATCGATGGCGATTCCGTCGGCGCATACACTCCAGGCTCTCGAGCGGCTATCTGCCGATCCAAAGAATATTGTGTACATTATTTCTGGACGGGATGGCGCCTTCCTTGAACAGCATTTGGGGCACCTTAAGAATCTTGGGTTCAGGTATTGTCCCTGTTGTTGTGATTTTTATATACGGGGCGCTGATGGGTTTTGCAGCGCGGAACATGGAGGGTTCGTGCGTGAGCCCGGGAGCAGCGAATGGGTGAACTTTACCGAGAATTTGGATATGGAGTGGCTTGGAGAAGTCGGGGAGATCTTTAGATATTACACAGAGCGCACGGCCGGCAGCCATATAGAGACGAAGAAGAGTTCAATCACATGGCATTATCGTGGAAGTGACCCAGAATGGGGGTGCGTATTGCTGATTTCGTTGTTTTTTTTTTTTTGGTTGCTGATTTGGATCAGATTGTTCCAGTGCAGACAATGTCAAGATCTGTTGGAGAATAATTTAGCACATAAGCGGCCGATTGAAGGTATGTCTTTTGTCTCATTCGTCTTTCATGTTTTTGACAATTGTCTTGTGTTCTTGTAGTGCTTGTCGGGAAGAAGAACCTTGAGGTCAGGCCGATTGCGGTGAACAAGGTATGGGGCGAGTTCAATTCGAGCAGTTCAGACCAAATAATTTTGTTGTAGGGCGAAATTGTCAAGCGGATATTGTACCACAACCCGGAAGCAGAGTTCATCTTCTGTGCCGGCGACGACAAGGTAATGTATCCTTTGTACTACACGGGTTGTCTTGATTAAATAAGTGCTGCAGACCGATGAAGACATGTTCCGCTCGCTCCAACTCTTCCCGTCTGGAACGACGGAAGTAACCATGCCTGCACCGATGTCTGTTACCCTGGTCGACGGCGAGGCATCACCCCCGGTGAAGCTTGCCATTCGCCCTGAAGCGGTGTTTACCACCGCCGTCGGGCACAGTAGCAAACGCACCCTCGCGAGCTGGCATGTAACGACGTCGCATGAGGTCGTGGACCATCTTCTTGACCTGGTCGGTGGGCTAGAGGAAGGATTCAAAAGCAGCCTATAGTAGGCGCCGCTTCAGTCCCGTTCTCCTTGGTGTTGTGTTCATCTTATTCTCAATGGCAAAGGTGAATTGTTGGGTATTATCTTTTTTCTTTATGGCTTTGTATCTCTCGTCTTTTGTCTCTTCCTTTCCCTTTATTGGTCATCGCGTAGAAAATACACGGCAATTTCGCACTGACGACTCTATCCATGTATGTATTGCATGACACACTATAACACACGTACCTACAAATGTTTTCATTGTACATTACTCATCTCAAAGCGCCGAGATAGTCCTATAGATCACACATTGTGTTGATATAGGGATCACTCTTAAGGAGAATCTGATCTATGACGCGCAGTGGCGTCGTGTGAATGAACGCACAAGAAACAGGCAGAAAGGCTTTGAACAATTCAACGTCACTAGAATTTTCATACTACGGGAATTAATACAACGTGACTCCAGGGGTTACATATACAGCCATCCTAAAGGTCGAGATGATATTAGTTACATTAGTTACAATCATTTAACGAGGGTCGGAGCATGGCATACCTTTAGTCGAGGTCATCATATTCAGTCGAGGCGAACGACCGAGCAGCAATGACATTGTAAGCTGCACGCACAAATGCTCTGCGCGCAATCTGCAGTTGCTCGCTGTCGACAACTTCACGCTTGCCTCCGACCTTCTTCGTGGCGCTGGGTCCGACGCCAGCAGCTGCCGGGCCTTCATTGCGCTTGTAGCATCGGCCCTGGGAATCCTTGACACTGAGGAATTGGCATGTCTCTGTATATATGGGGGGAATGTCATCAGCAGCCTACTTGAAGGGTTGGTGAAGGACAACTTACGGCCACGAGGGCAGTCGTTGTCGGATTTGCAGGCAACGGAGAAGCCGGCGAGCATGAGGGTGGAGACAGCAGCGACGGTGAAGAAACGCATGATAATGGGATAGTGAAGAATTTGGTTGGGTGGAAATGTAACTGAAAGTGACCTGCACTCGATTTTGTTGGTTTGGTGTGGATGTAGGAGGTGACCGAGCACTGAGGGCTTTCCAGGGAGTTCGCGCTAGTATTTATACATTGAGGATGGAGCTCGGAATTGCCTTGACTTGAGTGAGACCAGGGTGATACGATCTGTCAAGAGCTGCGACGATCGAGGGCTCCCGGGAGACACGGGGGGCAATTCAGCAATATTGCACTAGTTCTCGTGTTTCGTTGGTATCACAAAGAGTCTCTGGCGGTTGCTCCTTGATACTAGTGAGAGCCGATTAATACCTCCACAGGTTGGCGCGGGTCTTTATTTGCTTGGTTGAGTGAATCTATGCTATGTCTGAAAATTCAACCTGGAACTGTGGCTTCGAGGTTAACAGAAGGTGCCATAACGTAGTTACATCCATTCAGAGAGGAGTCGGTACAGACTGGTAACGAGCCTACATTCAGAGGCCGTGGGCGTATCCAAGTTCATTCATATGAACTGACTGCTTACCTGGGTCTAACCTGCGTTGTTATTGGGATGTTCTTTAAGCCTCTTGGATGTCCTGATCACAAGCCATTGACACTAAAGGGAGCATTGATATTCTAAGTATAAGATCATGGATCTCCAGGGCATCTGGTTCAATGTGATAATGGATGGAACAGCGCTTCCGTCATATGTACAGGCCACTAGGTGTTGCGGAGATCCGGCCTGGGATCACATAGGATTTTGTACAGTCAAGAGGAGGTTATAAGTTACGATCAAAGAAGGCGCCTTTGTAGGATCTGACGAACGATGATGAGTTGATTGAGAAACCTGTAGTGATGATAATCGTCGTCGTCACCGATGATGACAATGAATAAAATTCTCAAAGACAGAAGCTTGTGTAGCGGCGGCGCAACGGCCTTTTCAAAGCAGAAACTCGAGTGTCGAGCGTGATGGTTTGAAACGACACAGCCACTAAGTATTGTCCGGGTATCAGTTGGCGATATTTGCCCATCACAACCTTGCTCTTCACTGTCACCATCAACGATGGCGACGACGGCTGCCCCCTTGCCCGTTCATCGGAGCACGCCGTCTCCCATGTTGAGCAACCCACAAAGACTATCTGCACAAAGTGCAACCTCCTCGTCAACCGCATCGTTTCAAACTGCACCCCTAACTGCGCAGACATTTACCAGCCCCACCGCCACTTCCTTCCAGCGGACATCTCAGGAAGTCCGTCTCACAATGACAGAAGAGACCCTAAAGCTCGAAAAGCGGCCAGTGGCTACACAGGATTCGTACGTTGCTCGTGTAATGGCGGGCCCGTTACCTCCTTCGCCGCCAGCCAGCATCATCGACGACGAGAGCATTATCTATACCGAGCCAGACTCTTTATCTCTGCAGCAGACCCCGCAGGAGCAGTCGCCCCCATTGGAACCATCATCACCGCCACCTCCGCGGTTGCACCGCTCTTCAACTGATACAAAGGCTTCGTCATTGCGCACAGTAATCACCGGTCCATCTACCGCGCCCCCGTCTGCCTACCTTCCGTCCCCTCCGAACACTTCCTTTACGAAATCCGCTGCCCATCTCTCTTCCGATGGCTATCTCCAACCCCCGCCGCCAGTTGCCCGCGAACGCCCGGCTCGTCGTAACACGACCGGATCTTCGCCTAAACAGCCCTTCCCCGTCACTTCAATCAGCGGCGAACTTGAAGATGACATTCAGCTGCATGCAGACAATATTCGACGCGAGCGAATGTCCAAGAGGGCCAAGATGCAGGCCGAGGCCGAGGCAGCGCTGACGCACGGAAAGGAACCAGACACAGTTACCGTTGGTAACATCATTGGCGAGGGGCATGTCAACTATGTGCTCATGTACAACATGCTCACTGGCATTCGCATCGGTGTCTCGCGCTGCCAGGCGAAAATCAAGCGCCCACTGACGCCGGAGGACTTCAAGTCGAAACACAAGTTCTCTTTCGACATCATTGGGAATGAACTGACCCCGTCGGCTAAGTATGATTTCAAATTTAAGGATTACGCGCCATGGGTGTTTCGGTCGCTGCGGGAGGACTATTTCCATCTGGATCCTGCAGACTATCTATTGTCCCTAACGAGCAAGTACATCCTGAGCGAGTTGGGATCGCCGGGAAAATCTGGCTCGTTCTTTTACTTCTCTCGGGACTACAGATTCATTATCAAGACAATCCACCATGCCGAACACGCGTACCTTCTTAGCATTCTTCCACAATACTATGAGCACGTCCGGGCGAATCCCCATACACTCTTATCACGTTTCTATGGTCTACATCGCGTGAAACTTCCCCGCGGCCGCAAAATCCACTTCGTAATCATGAACAACATATTTCCCCCGCACAGAGATATCCACGAGACGTATGATCTTAAAGGTAGCACCGTTGGCCGCGAGTATCCCGAAAGTAAAGCCGTTGAGAACCCTCGTGCAGTACTCAAGGATCTCAATTGGATTAACCGTGGGCGCACGCTTGAGCTTGGCCCAGAGAAGAGGGCGCTGCTGGCGGAGCAGCTCAGGCGCGACTCGGCCTTCTTGAAAAAAGTTAACGTGATGGACTACAGCTTGTTGGTTGGAATTCATAACATGCAGAGAGGAAATCGGGATAACGTTCGAAGAAATACACTCAAAGTGTTCTCAGTACGTGTCTGGATTTGATATTGGTCACATTTGCTGAAGGCCTGCGCAGCCCAATCTTCCACAAACACCACACCGAAAGAAGACAATGGGACATTCTCATTCCCACTCTGGCGCACATTCACAGGGCTCCCCGGAGGCCATCGCCATGCGCCGTGCACTCTACCGTACGTCTGGACATGAGCGTCTCGATGCCGTCCAGCTTCCCGATGCTGCGGACGAGCCTTCTGCTCCTCCACCTCCCATACAGGACTCTTACATGGCCGAAGGTTCCTCACACGCACAACGTTCGTCTTCCGCCTCTCAACACGTCCAACTTCGCCCAGGATCTTCTTCATCTTCATCCCATCCGCCAACTGCATTAACATCATCTTATCAGCCGCATATGCATCGGCGCGAACACTCGCATCGAGACAAGGGCAAGGAACGCGAAAAGGATGTAGTGGATCACTTCGTCGATCGCCAACACTTCATGTTCTATCAGGACGAAGGCGGGCTTCGCGCAACCGATGAGGTCAACGTTGACATGGATGTTATTTATTATGTTGGTGTTATTGACATCCTCACACCGTACGGTGGTTTGAAGAAGTTAGAGAGCTTTTGGAAGGGTTTGAAAGCTGATAGAGTGAGTTACTGTGTGCCTACTTCTTTTTCAGTCTCTCACAGCTGCGTGCAGCACAAGATTAGTCCAGTGCCCCCATCTGAATACGCGGATCGGTTCCTGGCGTTTATGAAAGCTATTATGCGTGGCGGTGAGGGTGGCGCAAGGTTCAAGGCCGAATAATCAGGCTCTGGGTCCTTTTTTCTACCTCTGGTCGTCATCACAGCGTGACTGCATTCCTCTCGATCACCAGTTTCGACCACATTTCATCTCTCCTCTTGGTCATTTACTTTATATATCCTCTTGCATTATTGGACGTCCTACCATACACATCCCACGCTCCTTTGGATATCTGCTTTGCAGCGCATAAGACGCTCCACGCTCCTTACTTTATATTCATCCTTACTCTTCGTTTTATCCAAGCTGCGATACCTTGCTCGCCATGACTTCAAGTGCCATCCTCTTCCTCCGTCCCGGTCTTCACGTCGCAAATATCTTGGGCCCATCATTGCTTTCATTTATTTGCCACACCCCATTTTCCATCTATTTTATGCATACACAACTCAATCAAAGTGCAGAACCTCCCGCACGATTAGGCCAGGACACATGGGAATTGGAAAATCTACTCATGGGCGGGAATAGCGTATTTCCAAATCTCGTATTTTCTGGATTTTGTCGGGTGTAATTGGACAAGTGAAAACACGAAAATTATAGAAGACTATCTTCACTTGTATAAGATATGACGCCACAATACTAGTACACTATTTCCATACTCTCTCCTCAATGTGCTGTGGCATTAATGGCGAATCTAGCGTAAAGCGTTCGATAGGTACATGTACAAGGCGGTATAATTTATGGATACTTATATTGAACATATCTATTAGTCCTCATATTGGTCATCATCGTTGTCGTTGTCGGGTATCAGCGCAGCCTTCTTGCTACGGGCTGGATAGGAATCTCGTCAGAGGCGAATAATCTACGATGGAGAGATACAAACTTTTTCGCGCCGGTGCAGCCCCACGTTTCCGTGCTGCTGCCGCCTTCTTTTTTCCAACACGTTTTTCAAGTGCATGGTCCTCCTCGCCCTGAGCACGGTGCTCTTCAAGAATCTGAGGATCGTGTTATTCTTGTTTCCATCACAAATTGCCTTTTGAATACCTTTTCGAACTCGTCTAGATCTGAATCAGGTTTATCCTTCGACTTGTTGTTCCGAGCCTGAATAAAAAAGAATCAAAATCATTGAACTGGAATATATATATAACTCATGCTTGCCTTGACAAGAATCTCCTGAAAACGTCCGAAGACTTTTTGTTCGTGCAATTTATCGCGGTAAAATTGTAGACCTTCGATGAGCTTCTTGACGGATCGCTCGGATTTGAACGGAAGAAGAGATAAGCAGTAAGCAATGTCACGCCACTGACGTGGCTCCTCAGATAAACGGAAGCGCTGACAGAGCTTTTCGACAATGTTCTCAGCTTGTTTTTCCTGTCATAAATTTAGCAGTGTGCAAGAGAGAGAAAGAGAGAACAAACCTTCTCGATAAAAGTGAAGATATATTTAAGTGTGCTCTGAAAGGTCTCTTCGTCCACGGCATGTTCGCCTGTCGAGAGGTGACTGATGACTAATGAAGCTGTTGGAACTACGAACAACATAGATGGACTTGTAAGCTCACCATCGGGAAGATTGTTATAGATTGCATTCTCCTTCGTCGACAATTCTTTGAAAAACAGTTTTGCTAGATCTGCTATTCGTGGTTCCGGGTCCTCCAAGCACTTCGCCATCTCGCCAAGCTGACCCTTGACCTTGATCATGCCGTTCAGAATGAGATGGGTAAGAACCATTAGCGTGTTTTTCCTGACGATGAGATCCTTGTCGGAAAGGCCTTTATATAATTCGTTACTGTTTTCATCAATGATGGTGCTGAATGAGACCGCAACGTCCCCCAATGCAATGACAATGTTACTGCGGATGTTGGCGTCGCGTGAAGTCTCCAAAATTTTGAAAAGAAGGCGGTAATTTGCGTCACAGAATTGAGAACTAACGCAGAGAAACTTGCTAAAAGACAGGGTCGCCGCCGCCCGCAATGTTCGGTTCTGAAAGAGCATCGATGAGTGACCACCATTGGAGAGCAAATGCCTGACCTTGAATCTATGGGGGCTTCCGCAAATATGGACGAGCATGGGTCCGTAGAGAGCCAACAAGGAATGTTCGCCATAAAGGAGTTCAGTTTCGCGCACAGCAGCGATTCTTTCACCGATCTCATCTTCAGCATTTCCAGCAACCTGATCGAGTTCCTCTCCATCTTTAGGCTGGTGGCCGCCTTTGTTAGCTGCCGCCTGCTTCTCGGCTACCATTACGCTTTATTCAGGCAGGGAACAAGGATACAGAACGTTATGTACTCACCGGTTTGTTTCTCGTCCTTTTGCCGTTTCCATTCTCGCTCGACTGATTCGAGGAACACAATTTGCTTAATGGCGACATGACCAACCACAAAGAGAAGCTGGCTCAACTCAAAGGCGTCACCTATGTCCGAATTTTTGTGATCGCCTTGGGTGGCTTCGGGAGTAGGGGCGATATCATCAGAATTCCGTGTTATATCTCCCGGATTGTCTTCATCCATTGCGTTAGTATCTTTTTCAGCAGGTTGCAAGTCTGTGTCAGACTTCGGTTTCCGGTCCTTGTTGAAGGCCCGCTGAGTGAGTTTCTTGATGATTTCGTTACAAAGCACATCGGGGTGCTCGCCCAGCGCGTAGATGGCATTTATTGCTTGCTCTGCGAGGCCGAACCAATCTTTAGAACGACAAGGCATTTCGATCGTTGCTTGCAATTTGCGGAAGATAGGGTTGTCCATCTCAAATCGCAGCGTCTTGTCGAGTAATGAACCTGGGGTAGAGTTGCTTCCTCGGATGACGCACAGAGCGGCGAAAACTTACCCTTCACCTTTTTGGCACTCCCATTTAATCGCTGCAGAGCCACACAAGTGTATCTCGACAATGTGAGGTCTGCCTGAAATCTAGAAGGTCAGAATATGTATGACAAAACCAAAATGGTTGTATCTTCTCTTGCCTTCCCAAATGGCCCCAATCCCGTTTTAAGCATTGTTTCCACTCGATCGGTCAGTACACTTCTTTTGGCCAGCGCTAACATTCCAAGAATGGCAATCGCTCCGCGGCGTTGGGCTTTGGGAAGTTGTTTGTTGGTACCTATGTGAGCGACATGTTAAACAGTACAAACCTCAGCATCGCTCGACTCACTATAGACTTGCCAAAGTTTCGACTGAATATCAGGGTGGACCTGGTTGTCGTCCATCATAATACGCATCATCTCTTCTAAGCTGGTCAACTCCGCCAATGTCGCGTCGTAGGTTAGTCTGGGAAATGATAAGCCAATAATAATGGGTATCGGCCGTTGACTGGAAAACTGACTCGATCATGTTTTTAGCAATCCGGTTGACTTGCTCCTTCGGGCTAAGATCTGGAAGGGGATCGAAGTATATTCCCTTGTAGCAGTCTAGAAGTCGTGAACGAATGCCTTTAATCTCATTGCCATCTTCGGATGTTGAAGTACTATTGTCTTTGGTCCAAATGAGATGCAACATCTTCTTTATTCCAATCTAGAACGGTGCATCAGCTGCCACATAAAAAATGTAATCATCATTAAAAATACCTTTGCACTTTCAAATCGATACTCGTGCGAGACGCGGAAGAAGTCAATGGCTTCGAGAACTTCAGCTTTATGTGTCGAGCCCAATAGCTCGCCCATAACCTCCATGGAACCCTCGATCTGGCGAATGAAATTGAGTGCCTCGGCATAGTACTTCTTCTTCAAGCGCAATTGCAGAATCTTGTCGGTCTCCAGGGCTGCAAGTGCTTCTTGTTCGCTTGACAGTGCAGCAACATCCAGCTGAGACTTGCGAGGACCGAGCTTCGAACGCTTTTTGGACTTCTTTGGCGTTGATTGCTCGTCGTCGTCTCCATCTACGGCCATAGAGGGTTCGTCCTCTTCTGTATCACCTCCGTGATCCTCTTCCTCTTCCTTCTCTTCTTCGTCAACATCCATTTCATTGTCGGTCTTCAACCTACTGAATTCAAGTAGTGGAATTTTAGGATATTAAAAAGGACTTGCCTTCTTCCCTTCTTTGACAACTCAGCCTTTGCATCATCATCTCCATCATCATTGTTATCAGCATCATCTTCGTCGTTCCTTTCGACAGCTTTGCCCATACGATCTTCAAATTTCGCCAATTCTTCTTTTACGGCCATATACTCCGTCTCGAACACGGTCTGCTCTAAAAGCCCTCCATGCATCAAACCATAAGGATGCGTGGTCAGAAGCTTGATGAGAAGCGCCACCGCTGCTTTTCGTACCGTAGATTCCTTATTCGATAACGCTGATACAGCCGCCGCCGTAATCTGAAGACGTTGTTTGGGGAACTTGACCTTTAGGTCGCAAAGCTTCGCAAGCACTTGCAGGACCTTGGCCCGAACGTAAGACGAGGTGTCCATGAGGCGCTCTATGAGCAGCTCATAGAGGCCAGTAATTTGCCTCTGTGTCTGTCGTTGCTCTTCATTTTCTCCAGCGGCCGCCAATTCGCGAATGAGGTATCCAAGGACTTCGATGAGGGCAACTCGTATCGGGTACGACTGGGGTACACGAAGCTTAGAAAGGAATGCGAGCACTAAAAGTGGGATGACGTACCTCTGAGTCCATCTGTTCAAGAAGCAAACTAAGCTGTTTCAAGATCGACCGCGGCGCAAGTTCCGCGAATCTGACAAGAAATCGTGCAAACACCTTAGGGCTCTTCTGGTCCTGAGCATTGAAGGTTTTGGCAGCGATTTCGCGAAGAAGTTCGTCACCAAGTTGAGCGTGGTCAAACTCGTTTGCAAGGACTGAAAGACACTCGGCCATCGGCTCGGCAAGATGTTCATAGAACTGTAGGTTCTGCATAATGGCGACTTGGGCTGCAAGGGAATGCCCATGATGCTTGACTGCCAGACATATGATCTTCAGAACGCCGACTTTGATCGCTTCTACCTTCATATACGTCTCGCTCTCCGTAACATGGTATGCAGGCCGAGTCATACATCTAAGAAGAATTATAGAGATCTCGAAGCAAAAGAGAAGTAGAACGTACGTGAGAAACGCCTCCCGCTCGGCTGTTGTCGTCCATATCCTTTGGGTCTGAAGGCGAAGAACCTTGCTAATTAATGCCAGTATCGCGGGTATTTGGTCAATCCAGTTCCATGTTTCACCCTTCTTTGCAGAGCCTCTGGAAGCCACCTTCCCACTTGTTTTACCGCCCCGTCCTCTGCGTCCCTTTGGCGCGGGTACGCTAGGGGCGTCATCATCGTCGGATTGTTTGACGCTTTCCGACGCTGAAACGAACCAAAGCAGGAGAAAGCTAAAGAGCTCCAGTGGTAGCTTGTGAGACATGTATCCTGACTGGTCACCTCGTTCCACGTCTCGCAAAGTAGCGTCTAATTCTGTTTGCAAACCAGAAGATATTGAGTCGAGCAGCTTGCTCATGATAGGCACAGAAACCGCCTTGGAGTGCTTCAATAGGCTTCGGTACACGTCAAACACCTGCGGATCTGTTATTGCGTCGCTATTCTCCGCAACAGCCTCAACAGCCGCTAAAAGATGGATTGAGCCTTGGTCATGAAGATTTCGAGTTGGAGACACACCTTCCAAGAGACGTTCAGGATCTTCTTCTGTGGGGTCATGTTCATGTGTTATTTCATAGCTGTCGTTATCTTGGAGAGCTTGTATCTCCTCCTGCAGCTCGAAGCTGATCGCCATGGCTGTTCTGTTCGAGTTGTTTGAATCGCCGTATTTCTCAACGCGACTCTCACGTGAGAACACGCGACGCGTGACACCCATAATGATAATGTGACAACTCTTCTTTTCCTCACACTTTCAAAACAAAGTATACTTAGGCCATCGATATCGATAGGCGCCCTTGAGACATCGAGGCGTTAAACAGATTCATCGCACGAGGGAGCAGCTGATAAACAAATAAATTCTGATGGGCATGTTCTTCCACATTCATTCCAGTTGACCACAACAATGACCAGTGTGCCGCTTAACTCTGAGGCAATGGCACCAGAGAAAGATACTCTGTACTACCTGATGCCTGTCACTCTTAAGGCAAGCAATCTTATATCTGTTTTGATGTGTACTCACTGAGCATCAGATTGAGGGCACGCTCTTCAAGATTCCCAGATTCAGTCTAACATCGAATTCACCAATATTTGAAGACATGTTCATGATACCTCAAGATGGGATCACGCAGATGGAAGGGTCAAATGATGGCCATCCTATCGAAATTGAGAGGGTTAGTAAAGATGACTTTCGACACCTCCTGGAGGTTATTCTCCCCTTGTATGTCCCTAACTGTATCCAGGTATCGCCTTTCAGAGTGCTTATTACCCTTCCGTATGAACCTAGAGATATCCCGCTTGAAATAAAATTATCGAAGGAAGGGTGGATCGCAGTCCTCGGGTTGGCCGACATGTGGGAGATGGACAAGATCCGCCTTCATTCGATCGAACAGCTAACAAATTTGGCTATGGGCTCTGTCGAAAAGATTGTCCTGGCGAAGAAGTATCATGTCCCTCAATGGCTGCGTTCTGGATATACGGAACTTATCAACCAACACGAGATGGTATCATTTCCTCAATCCGAAAGCATAGGATATCCCTCTGCCGTCAAAGTCTTCCAGCTTCGGGAAATTCGATTACGGGGGTATTCTTACAGCCAAGGGCTCTCAAACATGTCTTTGGAAGACGTTTTTGCGGACGAGTTGGCTAGAGAAGAAGCAATCTATCATACGTATGCAAGTTCAGAAAGGGTTGAAACTCGGCCTGAAAGTTGATATATGCAATATATAAAGAGTGCCTGCGCGGCGCTACAACGACAAGCTTGTCAGCGGACAGAGTATGATAGTTGTGTCGTCGATATACAGATCACTGTCCCCAGTAGTACTCAGAAGTGCCGGGTTCAATATTTGAACCATACGATCTACATCTTGCCCACCAAGCATATTTCCAAGGACCTCCAGCGCCCGATTACCGTCGGTATTCCATCGACATTCAACTTTGTGTGTAAAAACGCTTTCCAACATCGTATCATCGATAGGTTCGTGGAGTAGTGCACCCAGTACCACAGCCGGATCGGTCTGACAGGGGTCGTCTTTCCTGAATAGAAAACGCCCCTCGATAATGTTGTTCACCCCGTCCGTATAGAGAAGCAGAGTGGGTTTCTTATCTCGAATTGATGCGAGATTAATGTGGCGCACATCGCTTGTTGGTGTAATATAGGGCGGGGAGAGGTTGTCACTCGAGATGTCGTGAACAGGGAAATCACCACGTGCTGAGCGCAACTTTGAAAATATGTTGAGAGAGTATGCAGCAGGTAGCTTGAACGAGAAGTCGCCAAGGGCTAGGG
Organism: Tephrocybe sp. 10521TJB; assembly: GCA_018221635.1. Classification (NCBI taxonomy): domain Eukaryota; kingdom Fungi; phylum Basidiomycota; class Agaricomycetes; order Agaricales; family Lyophyllaceae; genus Tephrocybe; species Tephrocybe sp. 10521TJB. Next base: position 22,471 of record JABAJS010007703.1, read on the forward strand.
ACATTGTGAGTTCAAGCGTTTAAGCAAGATGTTGGCTCCATACCTCGAGTGACACTAAGGATCCCAAGGACACGATGATCCCTTAGGACGTTGTGCTCTGATGTAGGGTGGGCCAGTTTGACTCGAGCATACTCCGAAGGCGTAAACGTGTTGTGCAGGGGGGTCAATCTTTGCGCATAAAGTGAAGATCCTCCTTCATCTCTCAGCAAAACTGAAAAGTGTCAATGAAATCCTACGTTATAATGATTGCAATATTCACCAACCGAGGAATCCCCAAGCCCTATAGTCCATAGATTTTTTTTGTTACCGTCCAGTAGGGCCGCGGATAGGGTGGTACCTGAACTGGCACGACGTAAAATGTGGCTGTTGGGTCCATCAAGCAGCGACAGAGATGAATCATAGTCCAGTTGTTGGGGATTTGGGCATAGGGATGTAACAGATGCACCGATTTCACGATCGAACTCCTCAATTTGGGAACGTAGAAAGGTTGAGATATCGTTGGCAGTATAATTGGTGCCTGCGTCGGCTAGTTTTGAACGCAACGCATTGCGAAGAAACGTCGGCAGGTGTCTTTCAGTATAATCTGCTGCTTCTGCCCCAGCGTGTCCTGTATGGCTGAGGCTCGAGGCTAACACGACATGCGATAACACTCACCGTCAAGGACAGCCATAAACAACCACGGCGGCCCCGAGTAAACATCATCCCAGTCTTCGACGACATAGCGATCCTCGTTCTCTCTATGAGGGGTGGGCTGGAAAGTGACTGCATGGATTCCGTTACGAAAAGTCCTCGCGTTGCATTTGACTGCAAAGGCTGCACGCGCATCTTCGAGGGACATCGCAATCACTGGTAGAAGGCAGACGTACGCCCCGCTCAACCTGTCTCATCTGTAGGCTCAGCAAGGTTTGATCTTCTACTCCATGTGCGCTTGCATCGCCATCGCAATCATGATGTTCTCCAAGGAAGCCAGCATAGGTATGGGCGCTAACGAGCTCCGTCCACGTGTGACCGATAGCCGATTGCGGCATCCCCAAATTCACATTACTTGAAAGTCGGGTTGTAGTTAACGCTGATAGAACATGAAGCCAACTTGAATACAAACACAGACGTGTGTGGTAACTGGATTGATCATGGTGGCTGTGCTACGAATCAGCAAAGCCCAAAACAGCTTGTTTTCGAGAACGTCATTTGACCTTTCTTGCCACGCCTTTGCTCTAAGTATATAGAAGAGGCAATGCATATGTGTTCCGATTTTAATTGTGAAAAACGTGAACTTAAACCTTCGATTCTTCTACTAGGCCGTTTTAGGCATAAAACAAGGGGCTGAGTGAGAGACACTAGTACACACAGCGTCAACTTAACCCCAAAGAATCCACCGAGGAAGAAATTCCACGCACGACTATTCCATAGTTAAATCCATCCTATAGTACTAAACAGTAGACCAGTGGGCTCCGTGAAAAGCATGGCTGTACGTTCATCATAAACAGCTGTAAAGGCCACCGTGACGGACTGCAATGAAGCTGAGAAACAGATTTTCTCTGTCAGTATCTGCTTTGTCATTCCCCTTCCTTATATTTCATAGATTGCCCAAGCATGGATGTGCCATGCCTTCCATCCACTCTGGCCGCCACGAGGAACGGGACCCTACTATGCCCCATATCCCATAATCCCAACGCCAACCGAAAGAATGGTCGATATATGCGCCACTGTGGAAAAAATTAGTTGGATTAAAATCATCACACCGCAGTCAAGATCAGTGGCGCAGATGACGGGTCCTCTGTTATGAAGGTTGAATGGGATTACGGCTTGAGTCAGTGCTTTTCTCAGAAGAGGGTACATATTAACACCTTACTAAGGGACATTTGAAGCGGGCACTGATGAGAAACACATACCAATGAACGAGACTGGAATCACCATGCATAAGAGTACTTGGCCGTCCTTGCTCGTGGCGGATGTCCGCAGGCCGATAGTGTAATTTGACTTGTCCTTGTCGAATCCGTCATGGCAGTCACATGAGAGTATCAAATCAAAGGAAAATATACTCTAACGTTGAACGTTGAGGGTTAACATGGAAGTCTGAGTCATAGCAGCCATGAATTTGGCGTGGCCAACCCCATGACTGGGCATTGCTTTCGCCGAATGTCGTCAACCCTCAGATTTTGTCATGATTTTGATTGGCGTATGAAAAGTGGCGCATTCTATCCTGGGCGGTGCAAGGTTCAGTTTTCTTTATTCAAATACTGAAAGAAAACAACCCAACACGGTCAAAATACATTCTAATTAATACGCTAAAAATATGGATTACCTTCACTAGATTTTTTGCGTTCAACTTTGTTGCAAAATATCCAGCACTGTATCCAGTGCGGGTAGACGTTGAAGCAATCTTTACTAGAGGAGTGAATCTTTGTGAACCCTTTAGTTGCTACTATACTATACTGAAACCACGAACTCACATCGAGTCTCTGCAAAGGAGCTTGATCGTGTAAAGTAAGCCGAATAACATCAAAATTGCAAATCGACAAGTGCAATAATTATGGGGCCAGTTCATAAACGTACAAAATAACGCGAAAAAAATATATGAGTCTATCATAACGCAAGTAAAAAACGTGTCCGTGCAGAACAAGATGTGGTGTATCAGTCCGAGGAAAATGCTATGAGTATTGTCTGTGGTTTTTTTTATGGATGGTTAACGAGGTCCATGGGAAAACGAATGTCGTGCAAGTCTATATCACCGTCTCAGGAGCGCGACCGCCTATAGAGTCGTATTTGTTGGAATTTCCGGGTGCCGGGTGCGGCTGCAAAGGGGAATAAGGCATAGTCGGCATCGAGTCAAGCTGGAGGTTTGAGCGGGAACGGGCAATGATTTCGGTTGCAACGTCTGAACCATATTGCTCAGCGAGTTGACTGGAAAGACATTCAATCAGGATAACGTCAGGTGCAGTGTAAGCGGACGCTTACTTTGCGTAATTATCCATAATAACAGCCATGCTGTTTAAACTCAATCGGTAGGCCTTTGGCATCATGCCCTTGCCAAACCTGTAGGTGACGTGGTTGGAGCATAATAAGCCAGCAACAATGACCGCAATGTGCAGGGGAACGATGGAGAAGCAGGTGGTATACCATGTGGTGAGGACCGAGCGTTCGTATTCCATATACAAGGCTTTGCACCCGGGGAGGACGCTCCTGGCGTAACATGTCTGACTGACGGTAGCCTCAATGAACGGGCTGAAATAGCCGCAGCAGCCAAGTTGATTTTGGATTCGTAGTCGCCCTTCCGTGCCTAGATCCCTTGACCACTGGGCATTGATCTTGCCTTCGAGATTGAATGTACGCCTTTTATATGTCAGGTATCCGGGTATAAGCAGGAATATGAAGACAATCCAGAGAAGAAAAGTATAGACGGCGAGGAACGCGCGATTGTTGAGTAGAATGCCGGCCCAGCCGATGGTGGACGTGAAAACGGCCAACGAGGCGGCAAGGGTGGAGATGGCGAGTTCAACGTGGTTTGCAACTCTGACAATGTCTGCGTGTTTCCATATGTTGAACCAAGTCAGGAGGCACATGATCAGACCAGTAATTGAATATATTGAGAACTGCAGAAAAGACGATGATTAGGGGGTATGATAGAAAGCCTGGTAAATACGGTACTCACTATCGTGTTTGCAATAAAAAGTATCCATTTAAACTTATTCCAACGCAGCTTTTTTGCTCCACGTTGCCCGAAGAAGTCACCAGCAACACCGTCATAGTCCTCGTCATTTTCGCCGGGCATTCTAGCCTCCCCACTTCTGAAGGCTTCAACCCCTCCACCACGTTTCGGCATCGAAGGGACCCCATTTTTGCCTTTTCTTCTTCTCGCCCCAGGCGATAAGAGGGTGCTGGAGAACTTGTGAGGTAAGTAATTGACGGTGAGTGAGACACCACTGCCGTCAGTCACAGTCTTTCCAACCGGCGATGTAAGGGATGTCTGGGATCCTGAGGGGGCAAACGGAGTGTTTGGAGGGTCAAGTTGAGTCACCATTGGGCTAGCTAGCATGGGTCGAGTAGAGGCTGCTTGTGAAAGTATTGAATTAGCGAAAGATGAGCTCCTGGACCGCCTTGGGTCTTAATGAGCACGTTTGAGAACTGTAAGAAAAACCGAAGAGGGCCTACGATGGACTGTCCATCTGACGCCGGACGGTGACGGGAGAAAGGAGAGGAGGAGCCAAGCAAGTGACTGTCACCGGATCAGCTTGGCGTAATTTTAATAGTGAAGGACCCCCGTAAATTCACACACCGATTGAGGGTTAGCGGACGGTTGACGTCGACTGGGAAGTTTCCTTGCAATCGGGTGTCTGAGGTGCAACAGACAGCGTACACCGCGAGAATAGACATGCCAATGACGATGAATTGTTTTTTCTCCTTTCGGTAATTTTTTGGCGGAGGAGATATTCTTACTTCAGTCTTCAATGATTTTTATCTGATATGATCACGACATAATCTACGCGAGGCCAAGAAGACCTCATGAGAAAACAGTCGCTTTGGCCAACCCCTCTAGTTGATGATGGCTTGAGCTGTCACGATTGTTGTGGAGTACGCCTGCACTATACGTTACCTTCAACTTGAAGGTATGTTCAGTTCATAGATACGACCACCAATTGTATTCATCCAGTACTATGTCTTCCAAGTCAAGCCCTTCGCGACATATCTGGATGAATGCGACGTATACGTGCCCGCTTCAAGTCATACCGTCAAATATCGTCATCATGGACATGTATGTATTTATTAACTCAGTACCCTTTATCAGTATACATGCCAGGCACCAGGATCTTGGAGTTCCCTCGACTCATTTTGTGCTTGACCGTCGAGCTGGTTGAAACTGCCACACCCACGATTTGCATATTCCAGACGTCAGTGATGTATACAGCCCGGAATCTGAAAGGTTCTCGGCAAATCCTGCTGTTGCCAGAAGCTGCCATCGTCGCTGCTGCTACTACTACGCTTTAACAGGTTTCAACGGGCGGCATACCGTGACTTTCTTCCTCTTCAAGAGTCGATTGCATGCATACTAACATCTACATGCTCAAAAGTTGATCCTCCACACCTGGATCTGAAGACACAAACGGATTTTGTGTCTTCAACCTTCAACAAAGTCGTTTACATTTTGAAGTTCTGATCATATGTACGTACCTTGAAAACCATACCTTCCAAATTTCTTAGACTTGCTGATTGCCCAAAATTTGATCAGGCTAGTTGGAAATAAGAGTGGTTTGATAGCTACACACTTGGGCCGTTGGGCCACTGTGTTATAAACTCATGACTTTGGCCCAATCTACGAAACTACTTATATGTACTACCTACAAACTAATAAAAGATTTACATGCAATGTGTGCTAACTAAGGCGCAGTCTTGCGTAGCGTCGGTGTCTCGGGATCAGAGTAGGATATTAAGTACCTAATTCGGTATTTTTTCAACTAGGAACATGAGTGGCTCGAAGATTTCCCATTCTGATGAACCTCATCAATCCCAATGAGCCCTTGCTTTTGGCACTAACTTTTGAGATATCCATTCTCGGCCCGAAAACGCCTCTCTCCGGTGTTTTGGAGTTGCTATGAAAGGCGCCACTGTCATGGATGTGCCTAATTTATTGTTAGAATTGTGAGACCCTTAATTGGCGCCCAGAAAGACATTGAAGATGCGTGCGTGACGTATAAGCGAACCCTTTCATTTCCTCGACGGCTGAAAGTCCTACCACCAGGAGCAGACTACTGCACGCTTCAACTTCCTGGAGAGGTTGGGCAGGTATGTTGACGTCAGAAGAGGTGATGTCAATGCCCTATGATGCCAGCATAATGTTAAATGGAATGTAAAACGACATATTTAGCTAATTGTTGGGCACCTGGCTAGCGAAACAAGACCTGAGGGCGGCCATAGCGCAATCAGCTGCGACAGGCGGCATATAAGTATGCACAGATGATTTTAGAAACTCATTGATATCGAGCTGGCCAGCGTACTAAAGAATTAGATTGTGCCACAGAATTGGAGTCAGCAAACTCCCGCGCCAGCGTGACAAGCCTCAATTTCGAAGTATCAGCCTGAGCCAAGTGCCTGAAACTGTGCCGCAGACTCTTCCGAAAGATTCCGAGAAAGTATGTTCCCCTTCAAGTCCACAGCGTCTGTCACTACTAGTCGGTCCGATTAGTCCAGTCATACCCATCAGATGATCCAGTGTCAACTCGAGAGGGACCGTACTGAACAGAGCGCTAGAGATGTGCTTCGGTTTATAACTTGTTGAGGGCGCCCGCAGAAGACGAAAAAGTATGCCTCTCACGCTACACTACCTTTTGCCTCCGAATCTCGTTGGAGCTCAACGATGTTCGAAGCATATCATACACACACGGGCTGTTCAGTCAGGCTTACGGGCCGGAAATATCATGGACAATTGGGGTTCATCCTCCGAATCTCCCCGTCGCGGTTACGCTTGCCACTGCCAGGAGTCCTGTCAGGAGTCAACAACGTGGAAGATCAAGAGAGTGCAGACGGGTTAGAATTCCGTCGGGCCCCGGTCAACTGCAGGTGTAAACAAGAAGAAATAGCAATGTTCTTCAGCTGTTACGACGGCCACGCTTCTCCCAGCTCAATGACATTATCTACTCGGCTTGTTCAGCCTCGTCTGACGCGTCAAAAGGCCCTGTAACTGTGCCCGTTAGTCTGTATTAACCGTTTTTATTTGTCATGACAAATTGTCATCAAGATTTGAAATGTGAGACCCCTGATTTCAGATGTGCCGACGCACTTGCGTCGCCTCCAGCAGGCTATCGACATGCGTTGGTGCCTTATAACTGTCCAAATGTTTTCTCTCGAGAGTCGGAGATATTCACTGGTGTTCCAATCCCCTCCATCTTATCGCAATGGACTCTGCGCCTCTCTCTAGGGCGCCTACGGTTGCTGGCGAACAGGAGACTTCTTCCAAAAACACCCCTCCTCCTTCACACAATCAGGACGCCAATGTCTCGCACGTGGACCTAGGCTCTCTCGATCCTGTTGGCATGGAAGAGCTGAGGAGAACACTGACGGACCATGCGCGCCAAAATGGCTCCTTTGGGAGCTCGAACTCGACGCTTACTGGATGCGCAATGGATCCCGAGAAGTTTGACTTTGAGAAGACTCTTCGTAACGTGGTTCGCAAGTCAGTTTGTTTTGGTCATTCAGTTCGGGTTGAAATTTACAAATTTTTGCCTGCAACTTTTTCTTTAGACGCGATGAGGCACACATACAGTCTAGGACTCTTGGCATTGTTTTTCGAGACCTTGAAGTAGTGGGCCTCGGCGCGTCCAACACCTATCAGCCGACGCTTGGCACACTGTTTAGTTACAAGACAATCCAGGCTAATATTCGCGCCGCGCGTCACCCACCCGTTCGCAACATTCTCACTGGGTTCGAAGGCGTAGTCAAACCCGGAGAAATGCTTCGTATGTCTGCTTTGTTTATCTCCTCCCATTTAAAATCTAATCTCTTTGAAGTGGTCCTCGGACGTCCTGGTTCTGGATGTACGACCTTCCTTAAAACTATGGCCAATATGAGGGAAGAATACCACGCAGTTCATGGGAAGGTTCACTATGATTCTCTATCACCCGCGGACATTAAAAATCACTTCCGTGGCGATGTACAATACTGCCCGGAGGACGACGTCCACTTTCCGACCCTCACTGTTGAACAGACTCTGAGATTCGCAGCCAAAACGCGCGCGCCTCGCGTTCGCCCCGGGGGCGAGAGCAGGTCCAGATATAACACCCTCATCACGGATATTCTTACCACCTTGTTCGGACTGAGGCATGCCAAGAAGACTCCTGTGGGTGATGCTGTCATTCGTGGCGTCAGTGGCGGCGAGAAGAAACGAGTTTCCATCGCGGAGACCTTTGCCACTAGGGCCTGCGTCGGCGCTTGGGACAAGTGAGCGACATCGTAACGGCATCTCAGTACGATACTGATTCTTTTCTCAGCTCAACTCGAGGTCTAGATTCGAGCACTGCGCTTGAATACGTGCGCGCTCTGCGCATCGCTACTGATTCGTTCCACTCAACTACCATCGTGTCGATCTACCAAGCTGGAGAAAACCTTTATCGTCATTTTAATAAAGTTTGTGTGATATACGAGGGCAAGATGGTGTACTTCGGTCCAGCGGACCAGGCCCGGCAGTATTTCATTGACATGGGGTGTGTATATTGGCCTGCCTATAGTGTTCACCGGTTCACCATACTTTATTTAGATACGAGCCTGCCAATCGCCAGACGACCTCCGACTTCTTGGTTGCTGTTACCGATCCCAATGGGCGCATTGTCCGTTCCGGGGTCACATCCTTGCCCCGTACTGCAGAAGAGTTCGCTGAGCACTTCAAGAGATCGACTATAGGCGTGGCAAACAAGGGAGAGATGGAGGATTACATCTCACGCTTCGTTGACCAACCTAATCGTGCCTCGGTGTACACGGAAAGTGCTCAGGCTGAACACGCAAAACACTCACGGAGGTCGAGGTAGCTACTATATTCATCAGTCATCACCACTGAGCTGAGCTAACACCTTCTGTTATAGCCCCTACCTGACCAGTATCGCCATGCAGGCCCGCGCCGTCATGTTGAGGAGAGTCCAGATTTTGCGTGGCAACAAGCTCGCCGTGGGATTGACCATGTTGTCCGTCCGTTTCTTCAGGACCTTCTCCTGTTGGCTGATCGATATATACTCCAGTTTATTCGTTTTTCAAGCCTTGATTGTCGGTAGTGTCTTCATCAACTCCCCTGAAGCAACTGCGGCCTTCTTTTCTCGAGGAGGTGTCTTGTTCTTGTACGCCTCCCTTCCGGACTCCTCTCTGTGTTAAAACTCTAAAAAAAACCTCAGCGCAATTCTGTTCGCTGCCCTTACTACTATGGCAGAGATCCCAGCACTGTACGCCCAACGTCCCATCGTTCAGAGACACAAGGTCGCTGCACTCTATCATCCATTCATAGAAGCACTGGCCTTGACTCTGGTCGATGTGCCCATTACATTTGGAACGACCGTATTGTTCGGCATCATCTTGTATTTCATGGTTGGACTGCAGCGCACAGCCGGTCAATTTTTGTACGTTTTTATAATTTCATTCGTATGATCTTCATTTGACATGTCACTTCAGCGTCTTTTATCTGTTCGTATTTACCATGTCTGTCACGATGAAAGCATGGTTCCGAGCGATTGCCGCGGCGTTCAAGTCTGAGCCTATGGCTCAGACAGTGGCTGGAATTTCCATTTTGGCTTTGTCTATCTACACTGGTCAGTTTCCTTTGGTTCTAGTCGTTGTGGATTGCCCTGACTTGGATATTACAGGTTACCAGATCCCCAAACCCACCATGATCGGTGCTTTGAGATGGATCACCTATATTAACGTACGTCTTGGCTATTTTTAACAAGCCACAATGACTTATCGACTCGCGTATAGCCCCTTCGATATGGGTGAATTGCTGTCACTTGTATTTACGATAACTTGCAACTAATCTTCTGTTCTCAGCTTCGAGGCCATCTTAACCAATGAGTTTAGGACGCTCAACGGCAAGTGTTCCACTCTGGTGCCGTCTGGTCCTGGCTATGAGAATGTATCTCTCGCAAACCAAGTCTGCACCACGGTTGGCTCGACGCCTGGGTCGGAATATGTTAACGGCGCTCGCTATGCTTTGTTGTCGTACTCTTTTTCATATTCCAACACATGGAAGGTGCGTTTTCCTTTTCGTCCTACATTAGCTTTATCTTTACGTCATGATAGAATTTTGGTATTCTCATGGCCTTCAGTATCGGCTTCGTGACTCTCCTTCTTGTTTTCTCTGAATTCAACACTGCGACTGCGAACGAGTCGACCGTTGTTCTGTTTAAGCAAGGTGCCGACTCCGTTGCCAAAGCAGCAGAGGCTGGCGATGAAGAAGCACTCCACGACGAGAAATTCATCCCCACGTCCAACGATACTGCTGAAGCCGATGCAAAGAAGGAGATGGCTGATGCACCACCAATGACCGATATCTTCTCCTGGCAACACATCAATTACACTGTCCCTATCTCCGGCGCGGACGACAGGAAGCTCCTTTCTGATGTGTCGGGCTACGTTGCACCTGGAAAGCTGACTGCGCTGATGGGAGAGTCGGGTGCTGGGAAGACTACGCTGCTTAATGTCCTTGCTCAACGTGTCAGTACAGGCGTTGTCACTGGTGATAAGTTCGTCAACGGCCAGAGTCTTCCCAAGGATTTCCAGTCACAGACGTAAGTGCCCCTTTTTTGATTGAGGATGTGACATTGACGACTTGCGATAGTGGATATTGTCAACAGATGGATACACATCTGCCCACCGCGACGGTTCGGGAGGCCTTGTTGTTTTCCGCGCGCCTCCGTCAGCCCGCATCTGTTCCACTAGAAGAGAAGAAGGCATAGTAAGCTGCTTTCAATCTTTATGCTCCGGCATGAGCTGACATGGATAACCTTCAAGTGCGGAAAAGTGTCTAAGGATGTGCGGTCTAGAAGCATACGGAGACGCTGTTGTAGGGTCTTTGGGAATTGAACACAGGAAACGGACAACTATCGCTGTCGAACTTGCAGCCAAACCAAAACTTCTGCTATTCTTGGACGAGCCTACTTCTGGTCTTGACTCGCAGTCTGCTTGGAGCATCATGTCATTCTTGAGAAGTTTAGCTGATAATGGTCAGGCTATTTTGTGCACGTATGTCGCCTTTCTTCATTTTCTTCTGCTGGATACTGATGTCGAAATTCAGTATTCATCAACCTTCTTCTGAGTTGTTCCAGGTGCGTCTGAAATGCATTAGTATGAGACCTTAAAGCTTACTTTATCTGAATAGGTGTTCGACCGTGTACTGCTGCTGCGAAAAGGCGGCGAGACTGTTTACTTCGGCGACCTTGGAAGGAACGCTACGAGTCTTATTAATTACTTTGAATGCAAAGGATCACGTCTGTGTTTACCTGACGAAAACCCGTTAGTATCGCTTTACTTCTCTCACCCGTCAGACACTAATCTTTCCATTTTCCAGTGCAGAGTTCATGCTCGATGTAATCGGTGCGGGAGCCACTGCTACAAGCGTACAAAATTGGCACGATATCTGGCTCAATTCGGAGGAAGCAAAGAGGCTACAAGTCGAGATTGATGATATACATAGGGAAGGTCGCAATCACCCGGCTGTCACAGCGACGCTCCGTCACGAATTTGCAACATCTTGGTTCACTCAGGTGGCATTGCTTCTTAGGCGTAATGTAGAATCATATTGGCGAAACCCGACGTACTTGATGGCGAAGCTCGTGCTGAATATTGTTGGAGGCCTCTTTATAGGCTTCACGTTCTGGAGGTCAAAAAATTCTCAACAAGGTACTCAAAATAAACTTTTTGTAAGTGATTTCTCCTTCAAACCCTTTCAATGATTGATCGCCTCAAATATAGGCTATCTTTATGGCTACTATCTTGAGGTAAGCTTCTAGTGCGAAAACCCAGAAATCAATCCTGAACGTAACTTATACAGCGTCCCACTGTCCAATCAACTTCAAGTGCCTTTCATCAAAACACGATCGATTTACGAGATCCGCGAGCGCCCGAGCCGTATGTACAGTTGGACCGCTCTCATTACGTCGCAAATACTAGCAGAGATACCTTGGAATATCTTGGGCTCCAGCTTGTTATTTTTCTGCTGGTTTTGGACCGTTGGGTTCGACTCCTCCAGAGCGGGCTACACATATCTTGGGATTGGGATTGTGTATCCACTCTATTATACAACCGTTGGACAGGTATGAAGCCTGAACACGGTTTACGCGGCGCTAATTGCATGTACAGGCTATAGCGTCGATGTCTCCCAGCCCTGAGATTGCAGCACTATTATTCTCCTTCCTGTTCTCCTTTGTTATTATGTTGTACGTTTCATTCTTTGTGTTCCTGAAGTATATTCTTTGACATTATACAGCAACGGCGTCCTTCAGCCTTTCCGTCAACTGGGCTGGTGGAGATGGATGTATGTTCTTTCCAGATTCCCAGTTGGAAGGACCTAACCTTTCATTATACAGGTACCATCTTTCTCCGTACACGTATCTCGTTGAGGGTTTACTTGGGCAAGCAATTGGCCACCAAGAACTTCAATGCTCAGCGGTGGAATTCGTTACGCTCAATCCCCCATCTGGCCAGACCTGCGGACAATACATGGACAATTTCATTTCTCTCGTGGGCGGTTATCTCACCAATGCAGATGCTACTGCCGATTGCAACTTCTGCAGCGTGCTATCGAGCGATCAGTTCCTTGCTGAGAACTTCAACATCTTCTATTCTCACCGCTGGCGTAACATTGGCATCATGTTTGCGTTCATCCTCTTCAACGTGAGTCTTATGTCAGACCAAATGTATACACTCTGACATGACTATCTATAGATTTTTTGCACCTACCTCCTCACTTATCTGTTCCGTATACGCACAGGAAGTCTTCTTCCCTCTTTCAAGAAGTCCGTCAAGAAGACATGATGTGTTTCGAAGTTGACTACAATTGCATGCTCCCGTAAGCCACGGCTGTTCAATGAAATTTACGCATCCATTACGCATCCACCTCTCTTTTCTTTCTTTCTACCTCCCATTCAAGATAGATATACTCTCATTTTTAGTGTAAACACCTCTCACGGAATACCCCCGACGCGCCAAGCATTTAGATGTAGAAATAAAATAAAATTTAATAATTGGATAATCGAGCTTCAAGTCCAATTATACTGTCAGACCGATTTTTTTTTGTCAGCTGAAGGCGAGTAGGTGTGGCGCAAAGTGGCAAATTCATCTTTAAGTGACTGAATCATCTTCGAGTCAAACATAACAAATCGAATTACAAGATAATAACTAGAACGGAGCCCCTGTTAACCTAGCCCTCGAAGCTCCTTTCTGGGGGCCTTTCTTCACGTTGGATTCATTTCTTGGCATTGCAGAAGGTTCCTCATTCCTCGATGGTTGTATGCAATTTCGAGGTTCTGACATGACATTAGATGATGGCTGAATGCGAGAAATCCATCCAGGATACAGCGTGCTGTCGGACGTGGAATGCGAAGTTTTCGCAGGAGTATCGACAACTTGTGACCCTAAGCTAGCTATGGAGACGCGGTTCAGGAATCCTCCAGCTTCTTGTTTACCAGGTGATGAGTTCGAGCGTAAGGATAAACCGTAGGTGGGTGGAAAGGACCGCTTGGCTGGCATCTGGCACGGCTGCTGGACAAGGGGCGATGAAATGGCAGGAGCGGCAGTACAGTTCGATCGAGACATGCTTAAGGATGCATCAGAAGGGGTACGCGCTTCTAGTGGTGTTGGTGGTCGGCTGGAATAAATTGGGGGTGGTGCAAGTGGGAATGCGAAGTGGGGAACAATGGAGATACGCGAAAAAAATGATAGGGTGCGTTTTTCGCCAGACCGAGCTTCAAGTTTTGGAGGAAAGGGTGGAGCATCTTGTCGTGGAGAGCCTTGATTGTTTCCAGTGGTATCAGCGAATCTTCCACGCGACCGACGGTGGATCCAAGCCAAGAGAATACTTTTATCTACCGGATCTAGATCCCCTCCAGCCTCTGTATCTGTAGGCGCTGTGTCCGATTTTTGAGATGTATCGTCTACAGGCTTTCTCAACAGCGGTGAGATGTACAAGTACATGAAGGCCAGAAACAGGACACCTATAACGACAAAACCGCCGACTGGGAAAAGGTCAGCATTAGGTCGAAATTATGTAGACCGAAGGCTCACTTGCAACTCCGTTGAGATGGTTCTCATGTGGGATCCTCTGCCCGTCGACTGTCGTGGGATTGCCCATAGAGGATCCTACAAGGTAAGATGTTGACATCAAGAGTTTCGCAGGTCGGAAGCGGTCTGAGGATAGCGGGAAGAAAGACGTAGAGACAAAACAGTACGATTTACAATACAGTGAAAGCGGCGGCTGACCTTCGTCGAAAATACTGATCACAAAACATCGAGTCCATTCAAATGGTAGACGGCTAACAAGCAGTAATAGTATAGCGCTACTTGGAGGCAGTTATGAGGCATAAGTAAACGTCCTCTGCCAGACCTAATTGTTGTAGTGCTGGGTGGTGGTGTACGGTGATTCAGAGTTGAGGAAAAGTTGCGAGTGGTCAGCGCTTC